>CABFWB010001899.1:11410-22107 GCA_902151455.1 Timema bartmani | reverse complement strand
CAACCCTATGAAAACCCTAGATATAAAGTTTTAGCTCAATCGGTAAAATAGTTTAGGCTCTAGTTGGAGGTACAAACAGACAGACAGACGGAAATTCAAAAAACACTTTTTCGGATTCAGGGAGTCATGAAACGTCAAGATTCATCAAAATCTCGAGTTCGATTTTTTTAACGATCACCATACTTTCTCTACCTGTAAGATAGAGAGAAAGTAAAAAAACACACAGTGAAAATGTTGACCCGTAGCTAGCAATTTACAATCCGCTTCGGTGGCCGCATGGTTTAAGGCGTCACTCTTGACAGTAGACTAGACTGCCGATGACGGGGAGATCGAGGTTCGAATCTCGTTCGGGTGTACCGAGGATGGTTTTTTCCAAAATTATTTTAAACTCTTCCTCCACGCAAATGCGGGTACAATTCCTCTAAATATAATCTTGCCCATTCTTAAAACCAATAGCGCAATTAATACATAGGCGTATAGCTCTAACGGGTAGTAAGACGCGACCAATTTACACTTGAGATGTATCATAAGTTTTAACAAGTCATCAGACTTTTCGATGGTGGAGCTATTTGGATTCTTCCCTCCCCTCTGTTCTGAGCGCGCAGCAATTGTTCCCAACTAGTTCGGCGTAGAATTTAAAGAGGACCCCCCTCAACGCTCGTCTCCTTGTTGATGACAGTCCGGCGCCTACACGCTAGACTTACTGCAGCACCGGCCATAAACAAGAGTTGCCTAACTCACAAGGGGGTATCGGAATATAGTAAAAACAAAACTTTCTAAACCTACATATTAATATTATAGATAGGACACTATTTTACTCAGTTAGTAGTGCATCTGTATACTAAGATAGAGGTCCTAGGTTCAATTCCCAGTATAGTCAATGTCGGTACTGTATTGTTCTGTAATTAACTTGGCTTGTAAGTAGTGTGCTGATGTATAAGTCGGTTCAGAAAATGCAAATATAAGAACATTTTATTATATTTTTGTGACATTTGATATATATTATTAATATATATCAATAGTGACAGCTTCAGATAACATGACTTGACAGCAGAGCTAGCTGTCAAATAAGGTTCTTACTTTGAAAATCGGACTGTACTTTTTCTGGCTGTTCGAGTAGTTGTGGACATTAAAGTGAGGGGGGCGGGAGAGAAAACGTACAAACACATTTATGAGAATCAACCCGGCCGGGATTATATCCCCAATCTCTTCGTCAACGTATATCCAAACGAGGTTAACGTATTAGCCCACACGCCCACCTATACGGCGCAAGGTAATATCAGTCCACAATCTCTTACAAGTACAATATAAATGCTGTATAGTTGGATCGACATAGAAATAAACTTTTAAGAAAAAAAAAGTTTAGTGTAGTCAGCATTTATATCTTAAAAGTTGTCAGCATTTATATCTTAAAAGTTGTCAGAATTGTTGCCATTTTGTCAAAGGTTCAAGGGCGTTGCTGGACCTAACGTATGCAAGCATGAAAGCAGATATGAACTGTCAGATAAGGTTAATTCTATGGCGACCCGAATAATAGCCATTACGATGCCACCCGGAGTCAACCCAGGTTCCCCTGCGCTAGTTGTTGACCTACTTAGTCCCTCGTCCATGTAGATGGGTACAGATATTGCGTACTTCTCACTTTACAAGCTTTTAAGGATACTAGATTACCAATTATAGATGTGTTCTTCATCATAGAGTGTACTATTATGATTTTTTCCAATATATTTTTAAATATTATTTACCAACCTTGGTGGTCGAACGGTCTAGAAAGACTCTGAAAGCAGGCGTGTTCAACCTTTCCCCGACTGAGGGGAATCGGCCGTGGGCCATACATGACATTTATAATACCTTATACCCAAATATAGTGTACACATACACAGCACACCCACACATCCATCCAATACACAAGTAACATTAAACTTACACTTCTAGTAAGATCAGAGTTCGAATCCTGGTTGAATGTACTGAGGGTGGCTTTTTTTCTAAATGATTTTACACTCTCTCTCCACGCAAATACAGGTACACTTCCTCTAATTTCCACCTTTTACAACTCCAACCTATTAGAATAATTTGTTCATGTGCGTATAACCCGAAAGTGTACCGAGATGCGTTGCTAAAAAAGTAAGATTTGCCGTTTTGGTGTATTTATTTTTGAGCACCACGTCTACTACTCTTCTGGAATGTTCGCATATTTACAATAATGAGTTTGGGATAAGGGTGTATGATTTGCGTGGAGAGAGATATAGAAAACCATTTAATAAAAACTACCCTCATTACACCTGACCGAGATTCGAACTCCAGCCTCTCCATCACAGGCAAATCAGACCAAAAAAAAAGCTTGGCATTCGTCCGCGTACCCGTCGGTGAGGGTAAAAACATATTTAATAATAAAGCCAGTATATCTGACATTACTCGAACTCCAGACCCATTATCACCACAGCCAGTGCCGCCTACTCGTGACCTTGAGAACGTCAACAGACCGGCAGCGGGCCCGCTAGCTGTGTGGAGGATAATTGTTACTCTGGAGGTGTGGTGGTATTAGATCGTTACATCGTTGTTTTGTCTAGTAAAACGTTTCCCGCCTGTTGACCCGAGTTAAGGAGATTCAATACAAGAAATATCTTTTAAAAGGTATTATATTATAAAACTAGGGTTTTTGCCGCCAATAAATAATAATTTCTGGTTATGTATAAGTTTTGATTATTTTTTTTTTAGCACAACATCTTACCACCCGTTCAGGTTATACGCTTATGTAATAATTACGCTAATGGTTTTAGAGATTAGTAAAGTTACATTTAGAGGAAGTGTACACGCAATTGCGTGGAGGTAGAGTGGAAAATAATTTTGGAAAAAAACACCCTAAGTACACCAGACCGAGATTCGAACCTCAATCTTTTCGTCATCGGCAGTCTAGTCTATTGCGAGAGTAGCGCGTTAGACCACGCGGCCACCGGAGCGAGTATCAGGTTCAATTAAAAGTACAAATGTAAACCCAACTTTTATCCAGAATAGGTATTTAAATATATTCTAGCTTAGACCCGTATAAGAAAACAAAATATTATTCAATATTTTAATTTCACCCTATAAAAATTAGAATATAGTGCAATTTTAGTATGAAAATAATTTATAGCCAATACAATTTGTGTGTTACGGGTTATGTGGGAAATGTGTGTGTCAAAGATCAGCCTGGTGATATAAACACTACCCGAGAACAGTGCATGGTCAGAAATAGAAAGTAATTTATCTCATTTTCGACCATATCCAGATAATCTCGACATTACCCAGCAAGAATTGGATAGTGATGAACACTATTTGTATGAATAAGCAAGTTTCAATGCGGATTCTATTTTGGAGCATTATTTCAATCTGGGACCTGCTGAAATTGAATCGTGGCAATGCAATAAAATTCAAAATGGCTCATTATTATGCATTCATTTCCAATAACCAAACCTAGCCTAAGCCCACCTAACTTAACCTAACTCAACTGACCTCAACTCCAGAATTTGACATTATCCAAGTACGGGTAGGTCTATATTATTATTATTGGTGTCTATATTATCCGGATAAGCTTCAAAAACATTATTTAAACATCTCTCAATTAATATTATTCACGTATTTTGGATTATCTGGATAATATTGACTTTATCCAAGTTCTGACTATCCGTAGCCAGTGGCGGTTAGTGGGCTCAGGAGCTGGGCAAGCTGCCTTGAAATTATTTTTTTTTGCTTTAAGTTCTTGTGAGCATGATTTAAGTCAAAATAAACTATAAATCATGAACTAATTTTAAAATGGCCATTTTTGGAGTAGAGTAAAAAAAAAATAATTTCATAAAAATAAATTAACGTATATGAATTAAGAATTACTATAAAAATTACTGAAAGTATATTGCGGAAGATCAGGTGTTGGTCTACCAGTTTTAACAATCTCCCTTTTAAAAGCAAAGTCTTGAAAAGTTTAAAAAAAAATTCACTAATAATTTACAAACTACACATTCCTCTACCCACACACATATTGAAAATATAAATTTATAATAAATTAAAATAAATAACATGATATAAATATAAAAAACTAACACTTTAATCAAACAAATTATGACCTGTAAGAGACCCGCAAGTAAACTAAAGTATAAATGCCACTGCGCATGCTCCAACAATGACGATGGGCACTAGGTGGATATTTACAGTAATTCTTTCATTCCACGATAGTGGCAGCAGTGTTGCCAACTATATAGTCCCTAGCGATAGTACATAGACCTGAAATGGATTGTTTTTAGACCAGTAGGATACAACTTTCTGACATTATATTGATAACTCCACCTATTTTCATAAACAATAATAATTTATATAAATTTTGTTACTTTATAGCAGGGTCACAGGATATTACTTTTAGAAAATATCCCAAAATTGGATTGGTGAAATTATATCAAAACTAGGGGTGGAGCTGTTGTTCATGAAGAGCCTGTCAGACGCTCATATGAATAACACCCATGGCACGTCCAATGGTTCGGCTGCTAATGGATGGGTTATGCTCAACCCTATGAAGCACTTATTCAAATCCTGCAGTCCGGTGCTCTCTCAGAGACCCGCACTTCACCCTGTTGACTGTGAAAGTTCTTGTTTCCCGAAATAATTTTAAAACTCTGGCAAATACTGTACGAGATGGAGTTGGGACGATTTGGAAAACGGTCTGCATAAAGCTGGCGAGCAGCCCTATCATCACAACGAGCCTCACCATTCATAAATACCATATTAGCGTAATCGATAAATGTGTACCCGTCCATGATCTACTGCAACTGAACGTTTAAGAGAGATTAGGGTGATTAGAACAACATTTGACGTTTACAGTGGTCGTTACAATGGTCGAGTCACCTCACGTGATCATGACGGGGCAAATGCAGAGCATTATTATTTGGTTTTGTTTTCAGTTCCAGTCTATAACGCACAAACGGTGATTTCCGGACCCGAGCTATTTGATAAAAGTTGGTCTACTTTGAACCCCCTACGTACCCTAGAAGTTTGTAACATGTATTCAATTACACCCTGTATACTGGCCCTGTATAGTATGTATTTACCATGTAGAGTATTTAATATCTATGCTAAATAAATATTATAAAATGGGAAGCGTTTAAATAGTGCAGCTAAATCAGGTCCTACACTATTCGCGAATGTGGACGAATGTTTCGGCCAAATATTTTCCAGAATGTTCGCCTACATTCGTGTCATGATGAAACCCCTACGAATATTCGCCTTCTGTGAACCTCGAACACTTTTTGCGAATGTCCACCCCGACCAAAACATTCACTTGAGCAGTAGTCAGTAATTATTGCACAACGAACAAGGCAAGTGATGATATCGTTGCTGTTGCAGTTAATATGTTATCCAGTGTATTGTTATTGGATCGCAAGAACCCTACCATTACCATGAATTATTCTACAATTGCCACAAATACAACTAGTTCAGCACCCGGTGTGTACGCATGCACTTTTAAAAAAAAAAGTTAAGAACTTTGCGCAACTAAGCCAAGCGTGGGCAAACTGTGGCCCGCAACTTTAATTTATGTGGTCCGCACACAAATTTAAAACATTTGTGAATTTATTCACAAAAATGAATAATTATAATCAGTGCGTGTTTTTGAACATTTGCACAAATGAGCAAGCACGTTAATAATGTTACATGTGTACAAACATAAGCTTGTGTTTACGGTGATTACGGTAGTTGTATGACTAATAAATGTATTTTTGTGTGAAAATAAAGTTCATTATTCAGAAAACTGGTTATTTGACACATGCGGGCCGCTAAAGAGCTTACATATGCCCATGTGGTCCTCGGGTATAAAAGTTTGCCCTCCTCTGAACAAGACCAATTGTCTCCAACATTTCTTAGCCTAGTGCCCATATCTGAGAGTTAGAAAATCGGATTCTGGCTAAAAGTCCTCTCTCCCCTTCCAAAAGTTAAATGTAACAAGCATAATATTAACCTTAATTTCATGTTACATTGTACATTCATATTCAATTATTAAAAACAATTTATTGTAACTGTATGAGCTATCTGCTTATTAAAATTAAAATGATATAAAATTAAATTTAGTTCCGGAGGACCAGTTTTAGTAGCACTAAAACAGAGGCGGGATTTGAACGTTGATATTTAAACTGGAGTTTGTGGAGCCTACCTTTGATGGATGTCTTCGGCTGGAGATACACAGTTGAGTCTGAGAACGATGGTCTTCTTAGTAATTACTTTGATAGAGGAGCTCCCCTAAACACTCGCATTTTATGAGTACATATGAAATATAAAATAGAACCCAAAGAGTGACATATTATAATACAAAAGGTCGCACACTAAATCATTAACACAGAGGATTTGATTTGTTCTTCTTAGGAACGAGGGCTACAGAATATCACCGAGATGTGACCGAGAGAGGTTTTTCACGCACACACCCTGTCTCTTGAGTACTACATGCCAACTGTAACAGGGTTGACTAGGGGGGAAGGAAGAGGGTAAAGAGGGTAGCGAATTCCAAGAAATATGCAGGCACGTAAAGTAGATTGAGGGGAAATAGGGGAGAAAATAACCAGTGAACGGTATCCAACAACGAGCAGTATTTTTAAGTACAAATAGCGAATAATGGAATATTCAACAGTAACCATATAAAAGTAAATTTTATACATTTTGATTAATTTCCTTCAAGCAAGATCTTCTAGTGAAAATATATATGCGAGATCCTATCATTAAAATATTTTGTTGCCTGTTAAAATTATTCATAAAAACCTAAATGCCTCCTTTACAACGCACTTACAATTTACCACCCCCCCTGAAAACCAGAAATGCCCCATGAAGGTAGGGGGTCCGATACCACCCAGGTTGGTAAACAATGATCTATACAACACGAACGACTGATGTGTAGTGCAGGAGTGTACCGAATGTTTACAGAGTTCCTGTAACAATCATTCGCTTCCTCTAATTTGTGACCGAAAACCGCTCTAAAAGAGAAACCCTTAGAATCACGAAACTCGACTGAACATTCACCATTCGTGTACATCCCACACTTCTCGGAAAATTATCCGAAACCCGAACATTCGTCCACATTCGCGACTGGTGTGGGACCGGCCTAACTGCACAGAGTTCACTGGGATAGTGATCCTACTACCATTTATTGACATTTCGACCGTTCTAGAAGTATTGTTAGCTATTTTAGTCAAGGGATGTGTACTGGAGTAATCATATTGAAATATTGTGTCAATGTTAATAATTGTGAGATAATTATGAGAGTGAGGAACCTCCTGTTAATGTTGGAAATTCTACATTTATTTTGTAAGTAATCTAAATGTGTAGACATAGTTGAATCTTAGCATAAGTGTGACTTGAAATGCCTCCACTTGTTTCAAAGTGCCTGTAAGAACCATAGCAGTGCCAATAGAATATAATCCTACTAAATCACCTTGAAAAGAAATTCTCTTGGCCCCACCATTAGATGATAATAATGATAATAATAATAATAATAATAATAATAATAATAATAATAATAATAATAAACTCTTATCCGTGGGTGTGTTGGTTTTAATTTTATTACAGAGCCTTGTTTTGTCTAAAATGTGGCCGGGTGGGGAGGGAGTTTAAAGAGAAGTGTACAATATGTCACAAGTAACAAGCCTTGTTTAGTCTAGAAAATGGGCAGGTGGGGCCGAAGAGAGAGTTTAAAGAGAAGTGTGCAATATGTCACAAGTAACAAGCCTTGTTTAGTCTAGAAAATGGGCAGGTGGGGACGCAGAGAGAGTTTAAAGAGAAGTGTGCAATATGTCACAAGTAACAAGCCTTGTTTAGTCTAGAAAATGGGCAGGTGGGGACGCAGAGAGAGTTTAAAGAGAAGTGTGCAATATGTCACAAGTAACAAGCCTTGTTTAGTCTAGAAAATGGGCAGGTGGGGACGCAGAGAGAGTTTAAAGAGAAGTGTGCAATATGTCACAAGTAACAAGCCTTGTTTAGTCTAGAAAATGGGCAGGTGGGGACGCAGAGAGAGTTTAAAGAGAAGTGTGCAATATGTCACAACTAACAGGCCCTATACACGGTTCTAATCTAGGCTGGGTATGTTAGGTATATAAAAATAAAAGCGTGTCAGTCTTATCCCTAGGTATGTGCTTGCTTTTCTTTAAAACTTTACCCTGCCCGTACAATTCCATTAGATTAAGGTGATCATTCGGCCCCTAATTTTCGGGAGAGTCGGCGAAATAAGACGTATGTCCCGGAATGATTTTGTCACCGATTTTTTAGGTCAATTATTAACTAAACTGGAAATATACACGAGTATATGGACTAAATTTAAATGTTTTATTTGAATCGTTTGCTTGAAGGTTTAAATAAAAATACTTTATAATTATGGCAAGTATTTCTCACTCATTTCGACTATTTTACTTGGATTTTGTTCCTAGCTATCCTTGTCTATAAAACATTCATGCATAAAATCTAATTTATCGAGTGTTCATAAACAAGAATATAAAAAACATGATTATGAGGTTTATCAAAAGTTTCTGAACTTTTTATACCGACGAAGCCCTTGCACCAAAAAAAACAACACATGGTGGAGTCTTCATAAAAAGTTTTACATTAATATTAATAACATTCAATAATGACAGTTAAATTTTACAGTTAAAAACAAAAAACTGTTAAACCTTATATGTTTAACAAAAATAATAAGACTTGATGCTGATCCTAGTAATTTTTAATGTAAAAAAAATGGACCAAACCAGTGAAAGTGCATTAGCAATTTATAAATAGATTTTTCAAAAAAGTTTAAAGTGTAGTAAAAATATTGACTAGTGTTGAGATCCTTTTAGAATTAAAATGCAGAATGATATATAAAAAAAATTAATTAAATATTTTAATTAAACAAAAGATTAAATGTGCATAAGAATTGACTAGCATGGAAATTTTAAGAACTGAAAATGTTGAATTTTAAATAAAAATTATCAACAATAATATATGAATGTTTAAAAGTATTTATGAAGAATTTTTGATTAATTAGTTTATAATGTTTTCTAAAATGTTAATCACATCTTTTGGCTGCGCCTTGGTAAATGTCCTTTAGTCTGATTTGAAAAAATTGGCAATCCTAACTACTGATGTTATATTCCATTGTGAAAAACAAATAAAGAATATTCTAAAATTGTCTCACGAAGCTTGGGATAGCTAAAGCTTGATTCACACGTTCGCCGAAAATAAAAATAAAAATCTGCTTAAGAGGCGCAGCAATTTACACACTTTAAGTTGACCCATGCCATGATGCATTGCAACGCTAAAGCAAAACAGTTGACTATCAACAGATTTTATTTTCTACTAGATATACATATATTTTAGATCATTGTCCCGATGGATGTTTACAAATTATAACGCTATGTCGTGGCCCAATCCAATACATCAATAAAAACTCTACATTAATGGGTTCTTTCAAATCTACTCGCAACGGCCAACGAAGCGGTCTACTTGCTTCTAGCTATAGAGCGCATGCGTTGGCAAATGCGCATGCGTACTGATTTAAGATGGTTGGTTCTGAGATTTGATTGGTTCTTTTGTGCCGAACATCTTGAGCAGAACGAACAAAGTAGAGAATAGTTTAACTTCAGCAGAACAGCTCGCGCCGATTAAGCGGAAACCTTGTGATTGGCTTAGAGCGCGTCACGTGACCACGTTTCTGTTCTGCTCTAGTTTTTCGGCGAACGTGTGAATCCACAGTAAAGGCGGAGCCCAAAGTCTGCGTGGAGCTCAGTTTGAAAAACGCTGGGGTATAATATGTGTAGCCTAATATAAATGGTACATATACCTACTACGGCTCTGGAGAGTAATTAATTTTGAATGGCTGTCCTCCAAAATAAAAATATGATCCCTTTAGTCAGTGACGGGGAAGAGATCAGGGTTCAAATACAGGTCGGGTGTGTCGACACAAAATAATGCGGACAAACTCCCTGTGAAATTCTACCTTCCTAATCCCTATTCTATTAAAGGAACTAATGTATGCTTATCACTCAGCCGGTAATAAGACATGACCCGTTTCGGTGGTCAAACGGTTTAAAGCACTCATGTCAGACTCGCGGCCCCCGGACATTTGGATGTACGTACAATGAATGAATGCGGTCCTGTTATCCTTTTTGTAAACGTTAAAGAAATACACATTTTGTGATTTGGGTACTGAGTACTATTCTATTAAGATTTATAGTCTAACGCTCACACCAGTGCTGTAAATAAAATGGTTTAATATTTCAGGAGAAAATATAGGGTAGTAAGTTACTAAAAATCATAGTATACTATAATTTTACTTTTTCAATTATATAAGGATTTTAAAAGTTATTTTTTGGTTAAGTAAAATATTGATAGTATTATTTTTTCTGAAACACGACCCTCTTTGTATTTTTTTTTCAGTGTGGTCCATTATGATAAAACGAGTTTGACATGCTTGGTCTAAGGCGTCATTCTCTCAATAGACCGGACTATCAATTACTGGGAGATCGGGGCTCGAAACCCTGTTGGGTGTACCGAGGGTGGTTTTCCACTATCTCCTTATCTCCACACAAATGCGGGTGCACTTGCTCTAAATTCAACCTCCTCACCCCTCACATATAAGCGTAGCTAGTAGCCTACATATGCACATAGCTTTAATGAGTAGTGAAACCCAACTTATATTAGCAAGTGTTATGGGGGGGGGG
>CABFWB010001899.1:0-10930 GCA_902151455.1 Timema bartmani | reverse complement strand
AATGAGCCCCTCTCGAAAGAAAATTCTAGATATGGGCTTGGGTAGTGTGCAGGCTAATAATGACAAACTAGGAAACAAGATGATGAGGGCGAATGTTAAAGAAACGCACCTGTATTTGCCTGGACAGAAAACGGGGAAGTCATGTTGTTAAAAAGAAGACCCAATTAATCTGGAAAGGTCTATTCTCCCGATTCAAAATTAAAACACGCTACCACGCACCTAACAATATTGGTAATTACATTTTTAAAAATTCACTTGATTGCCCTAATCAAACCAAATTAAATATAACTACATCAGTAAGTTCCCAGCAATTGGTTTTTAATTAGGAGTGTTTAACGTGCACTTTCTGAAACAAATTAGTATTTCAGCACACGCCTTACAAACCGACTAAATCCTTAAACAAAAAACACAAGTTAGTCCCCTGAGCATTAATCCATCATTGTGAAAGGTGAAACCCCAATTTACACGATGATTATTTTAATTTAGCCCATGCTGGGAATCGAATCAATAACCAGAGCAGTACCAAGTTGTTGTTTTTTCGAAAGAAGGAATGGGTTGGGTTGTGGTGGTGGTGGTGGTGGTGGTGGTGGTGGTGGTGGTGGTGGTGGTGGTGGCGGTGGCGGCAGGGGCTGGGGGTGGAGTTCTGGTTTGGGGTGAAGTAAACCTGCAAGAAACGCCAAGGCATTGTTTAAAAGATTAAATCTATCTCGAATCAATTGTGTTTTAAAACATAATTGAAGTTCTAGGTATTTATAATTTAATATTACATGAAGAAACGGGGGGAAGTCACATTATACATAAAACAAATTAATTTAAACACGACAGAGACCTCTTTTAACCATTACCTAAAATGCATTAGAAAGGTTTCATGATTGTCTAATAGATGGCAGCACTTACTCAATTTGAGTTAAATGGGATCTTCTTCCTTTTCTCCTGTACATTTCAATATGTTATAATAATCCAATAAGCTACAAGCCTAACCAGTGAGGAAGAGCACACAAATAATTTCCACGGGTGAGGGGGGAGTTGTAACCCCAACACATATATACACGCCCCTCCCCCCCTCAATATTGCCCTGTCTGGGACACACTGCTCGGCAGACATGACGCGCTACAGACTAAGGTAAGAACTTCAATACAAACTTAATTAACTTAATGGTTAGGTGCAAATTATAGAGACCGGTTCACCAAATATGTCAATAGGCGTGGGTTCCCCAAGTGTCTGGAATTTGCACGGTCTATTTCGCTGAGCGAAGGGGGAAAAGAAACTCTCTACCAGCATCATCGGTTTCGCTGTCGGCGCGAGGAAAGTTGCAGATCCAAGGGTTCCAGCTACAGGCCCAGATAGACTGATTTAGGTGGGGTGGGAGGAAATATGAGTTGAGGTCAATATTATTACAGTTTTTTTTTTCTGACAAAACAAATAAAATATTGCTTCCGTTTAGTTTAATTCTTAACACATTTAGCACGGTTATTGAATATTTGCATCGCGGAATTTTAAAAGGATTTTTTTTACCTTCAATAAAAATGTTTCTGTTCAAATGTAACTATGCCCATGATAAAATATTCAAGAATAATTGTTAAGGTACCGGTAACCTATATGTAGGCCTATATAATTATATACAATATTTTTTTAGTACTTATTAAATTAAACGTATCTACTAAAACGATATTTGATTTATTTTGGAAACAAAATTTGTTCTTTTGCTATAAAAAAGGTAAAAATACGGACATTGATTCACGTGCTTCGAAGATAAGCTTTATTTCAATATTTAATCTGAATAGAAAATCCCTTTAAAATCGATTTTAAAAATTGATAACGCATATCAGAGTAATATTGCATAGTTTAAGTAGAAATATAATTATATCCCTTATAATAGAATATTAAAGAAAGTAATTTTTTTTAATGAAACGGTACTTTCAGTATTTTATTTAAATTGAACTTTTGTTTTTATAGTGTTTTACATTTAGGTAATACTACTTTTGATATTTATACATGTTCATTTTTCCATTTTTTTTAAATAAAAATAAATAATTACAGTGAGATATTCACAGAAAGAATCCTATGTGACTATAAAAAACTAATAAATTACTTTCAAGTATTCATACGTCAAGTCAAATGGTCTACCGCTGTAACTTTCAATACCTGTTTTAATGGGCTACCTATAATATAGTAAGTTAATAAAAAAAAGGGTCAAATGTTGACTGCAAAAAAATTGTGTTGGTATTTTCTAAAAGTTTCTGCCAAAATGTCAAGAAATATTGAAAACGACACGTTGGACCTGAAACGACCCGTTGAGCAACTAACACTGATGTTCTCGCTTGTTCCTCTTCGTCCTTTGGTAAATCGATTATTTAATTTATGGTAATTAAAAAAATCTTCAAAGTGTTTGATACGAGTTATTATAGCCTGGGATGGTTTTAGAGTCCTTTGTACTTGGAACTATCTATATCCCGCTTAATTGCATGACTGCCAAATTAATAAAAACAAAATGAAAACAAAAAATACGGAAGTTGAAGATTATTTTATTCAAGGAGACTGTTTACTTTATAATATAAGTTAGAACCTTGATAATCATAATTAATTTGGACCGGGGGTGGTTCGGATTAGCACGTATGTATTTTATTTTATAAACAAGACACATATAATAAGGTATAGTACAATATTTTTTTTACCAATGTGGAGGATTGAGACGCAAAAAGGTAGGCTGTGTAATATTTTGATAAAAAATATAATAACTAATTGATAGTAATAAAAAAATCAATAATTAAAATAATCGTCGCAGTGGGCTAACGCTCTTTGCTCGCTAAAACGTTCATTCTAAATAGCGTTAGAAGTTTTTCAAATACGTTAGGATAATATATTGTTGTTGAAATAAATTTAACTTATTTGATGTGTCGACATTTGTATGATTTACAAACTATCACCCGCTTCAGTGGCCGAATGGTCTAAGGCGTCGCGCTCGTGCTAGACTGACCTGCACCTAGCTCAAGTTGGCCAGCCACATTAATAGTTTCACATAAAGGTCTAATTTTTGAGCACAAATGTTTATGTTCGGACACATTTGAGCACAAATGTTTATGTTCGGGCACATTTGAGCACAAAAGAAGCAAAAACTAATGGTACAGACATGATTTTGCTACAGTGATTTTTTTTTTTCCATTTTTTTTTTTTCCAATCGTGGTAGGCCGACTTGAGCTCAAATTTTCTACAGGTTACTGTACAGGGAAAGCTCAAGTTAGCCCGCCATATTAAATGTTCTCTAGAATGCCTAATTTTAGAGCACAAATGTTCATGTTTGGGCACATATGAACAAAAATAAAGCACAAGCGATTTAACAAAAAAAAAAGATTGTGCAATGTGGTGGGCCAACTTGAGATACGTCTGGCCTGATGATGATACTTAGATTGGGGTTTAAATCCCGGTCGAATCTACAAAGGGTGGTATTATTACAAGGTTTTAACTCTTCTTCTACACAATTGTTGGTAGATTACCTCTCAAATGCTACTTTGCTCATCTCTTCTCCATTAGAGTAACTACCATAATACATGCGTATAGCCTCAACAGGCAGTAAGACATGGTGATATAAAAAAAAATCCTAACTATATTTTTGTTGCATAGAAAAAGTGTCCAACCCACCCTCGTGTGTGATAGTAGCAAACACAGTGCTGAATGGTGAAATTAGTAGAGAAATTTTACAAACAAAAAATAGTACCGCGTCCTACTACCTGTTCAGGTAATACGCCTTTGTACTAAATTACACTAATTGGTTTGGTATTATGAAGACTTAATTTGTATTAAATGTGCCCGCATTTGTGTGGCGGAATAGTGGAAAACCATTTAGGGAAAAAAACTCAGTGCACCCAACCGGGATCGAACCCCGATCACTCCGTATTTGGCAGTTTAGTCAAACAGGAGATTAGCGCATTAGACCACCGGAGCGGGTGTTACAATATTAAAATATAGGCCTAGACTATAAAAAAAGTACAAAATTGACATTTAAAAATAAAATAAAAAACCTTTTATTCAACTATTTAAATGTTTTGCTGTCAATTTTGTTTATAGAGCCCCGCATTCCGGTGTTTTGTTTGAATGTGGTCTTGTCTTTGTCGTGATATGAGATGTAAAACCTGCTAGGTTATACTTTCTGGCAGCACCGGACTATGTTATCACCGTGAAGAGTCCAATACAGAGTTATACTTCCTGGCAGCACCGGACATGTTATCACCGTGAAGAGTCCAATGCTTTCGTCACGTTATAGCTTTACGGCGTACAGTCCGTCTGTGTTCTATGATCAAGATAGATTGAACAACTAATAACCAGGTCACGGATTTTGATATGTCATCTTTTTTCGGGGCCTCACAAACCATGCTCATATGCAAATAAACAGTGTTTTTGATCTCCTGGTTGTGGAAACATTAAATGTATATGTAATTCTTTGATCAATTTTTGTCATCTCGGATTATTAGGTCATATTTTGTTGGTTTGTGTAATTTTTAGGCATTTATGAGTCAATTTTAAGCATTTATTTTGGATACATATATTTTTAAATACCATAGATATTTTAAAAATGCATACCTAAATACTCAAACATATTTTTTTCCAACACACAGGTGCCGGAATTAGAAGATAGTGTAAGCGATTAACTTTGTATCCTCTTTGCTTGTATGGCTGTAAAATATACATTCCTTGGTTAGATACAATAATAACTGTGGTTATCGTTAGTCTGAAAAGGGCTGCGTTGGGAGGGAATGCTGAAGCAGATATTTGTAAATCAATATTATACTCAGCAGAATGTAAGAGCTTAGTTGCTAAATAGTCAATGAAAGGTACCTTTGTAAATTAAGGTGGGGATGAAGGAAATGGAAGTTAATGGCAGTGTTTTTGTAGTTTTTATAGTCTAAACTTTTTTTTTTGCCAAAATAAACAGAATATTTCTCCAGTAGAAACCTAAGAGTTTAATTTTCCTCCCAAGGTGATATAAACAGTTGTTTAATATCTGTAATTATCATAACAGTACTAAATGACAAACTTTTTTTAAATGAAGGAAAAAAAAGTTGCAATTTAATTCCAGTACACCCATGAGTCCATGACATATATATTCAACAACTGTTTATATCATCATGTGAAGAAAATTAAGCTCTTTGTTTCTATTGGAGTAATATTTGATTTACTTTGACCAAAAAAAAGTTTTGATATAAAAACTGAAAAAACACTGGCCTGACTCACGTTTTCTACATCTCCACCTTAATTGCATCACTTAAAACTTGTTCTAGTTTCCATTCATATAAAGTTCGTTCTCTGTTTAATTGTACACATTCGGTACGAATTTTTGTTCATATTTTTAGGTCATTTTTTTGGTAAATATGAAACTATTCTTGATAATTTTTTGTTAATTAGGTCATCAAAGTACGGGCCCTCTTAATAAACTGTTTCGGTCACTAAATATGAAGAAGTTCCACTACGTCAGGGCGTTTCAAAGACCGAGGAATTGGCCTAATAAAATAAACTGTTCCTGAAGTGCGGAGTTGTGCTCGAGACATAAAGAAGCCAGATGTTTGCTGGACGGGTAGTATGTTAACTTGGCAAGCGAGCATCGGGTTCTCATGGCGGTCTGCGATGTTGTTTTGTTCGTCGTGACATCACGCAGGCACGACCTTCAGGTAAGCGCTGGCGTTCCCATCTGGTTTCACGGCGGATTGAGAAGAAAGCAGCGCCAATAAAAAAAAACACAATGAAACTGCAAAAACGTAATTACAAGGTTATTTTTAATCGGGGACATAATTAGTGTAATTATTTGCACGGCCGATGTCTACGAGATTGGTGAATAAACAGTTCAATTTTCAAAGAAAGAACTTATCGGACACCAAGAAACTTTAATAGGTTCCTATTCCCGAGATCTCTTGTTTTGTACTAGAGTTTAACTTACTCGAACACGCTCCGGTGTCTTTATGGTCTAAGGCGCTACTCTTGCAGTAGACTAGACTGCCGATGACGGGGAGATCAAAGTTTGAATCTCGGTCGGGTGTACTGAGGGTAGTTTTACCTAAATGGTTTTCCATTATCTCTCCACACAAATGTGGGTACACTTCCTTTAAATATAACCATCCTAGTCCGTAAAGCCACGAGCGTAATTAGTACATAAGCGCATAAGCCAAACGGGTATTACTCGAACGGTCTAAAAGTTTGATAGATCAGGTTTGTATTACAGAATGAAAATTAGTCATATTTGAGATGAGTCCTCAAAAGATTTACCATTAGAGTTGGTTTTATGTTGTTTATTATAAATTTATCATACTGTAAATTACTTCCTGCCAGATCAGCCAATCACAACATCGGTATATATATAACTCTTTTTGCTTCTCCCACGTGAAACCTAACCCAACTGTTCTTACCGATTATTTGAATAGTATTGTCAGTATTTTATTTTATTGTAAAGAACATGTTATATTAACAGAATATGTTGCAATTTGAATATTTCAAAAATATATTTGGAGAAAAAGTACATTTATTTTGAAGATATATTTTATTTGGTGCATACAATATTATTATTTATAAGCTTGGTTAAAGCGATTGGCTCTTTTCATTTGGCATGAAAATACAGAGCCACGGGAACAAACGGTTATCTTCGAGAATTTTTATTGTTTAGCAATTTTCTTTTCGGAAACGGTTTGTTCAAGAATAGAAGCATGTTGATTAGGTTATACTTTTTATACACACACCTCCTCTATGATTTTAACAGTGATCACATATCGATGAAATTGACATGTTTCAATAAAAAAAAAACTGCCGGTTTCATAACATAAAATAAGAAAATGGAACAAATTGATAAACATTGATACATTATCTTAGAATGGGTGTTGAAAATATTAACATAAAAATTTCACTTGTTCTCGAGAAAACTGATATTTCCAAACGTGTGATTTTTCCGCAAGACATGTCCGGTAGCTAGCGCCATCTACTGTTTCCGTGATCCATCTGGTCTTGTTGGCGCGGAAGGATACTTTTGTCAGTTGTGAAGCCACGTCACGCCTTTCACCTTCCCGCCCACCATACTACAAAATAGGTTTTAGACTTGCACTCGACAGGGCCAAGGGCCTTATCATGGGAGATGGAGGCAATTTAAGTGTATACAAAATTGGTCAATATGTGATATAATAATTAAGTTTAACTTGCCATCTGGGCTATGTGACAAGAAAATAAACAAGTAGCTCTGTACAGTACATACTACAGACAATTAGGGCAGACGATTTAAAAGGTCCCGCCATAGCGTCTTGTACCAGTTTGTCTACTAAATAAGTTGTCAGAACCAAGCCTATTTGATCCAAAGAGTTTGAATAATTTTTTCCCCTAATAGCAAATGCATTATCATTAACATTGTAAGTTATTATAAGTGGCTCATTTACTGGTACTTTCTTTTCTCTAGTTCTTGAATTGAGTCAATATAATCACGCGCCATCTTGGTCAAAAAACTTAAAAGATATTATATTTCGAGTAGGTAGACCCCCTCGAGTTCAATTCGTGTGGTTTGGATAAAATGTATTGAGGGTGGTTTTTCCTAAATTATTTTCCACTTTTCCTTCACGCAAATGCGGGTACATCGCCTCTAAATTCAACATTCCTTGTCCCTAACACGTTAGTAATTAGAGTTAGTACATAAGCGTAGCCCTACAACTCTAAAGAGTACTAAGACGCGGTGCTAAAAAAAAATCTGTTGCGAGCCCAACGCCTAATACTGTGTGTTTACCGGTGTGAGTATTGTACTTTAGAAGTTATATTTGTACATCTGTTTTATGTAGCGTTATCAGTTTATTCGGATCGCCACAAGAATAACCTTATCTGACAGTTCAAGATCTACTTTAGTGTATCCATACTGCAAGATGTGTGTTTTGCAGCTGTGACTGGTCATGTCAATTTTGGCAGATGCGACCTTCTGTAAACGTTGGTTTTTCTGCATTTATTTATAATATAATGCTTTAAAAGATCTTGCTATTGCAAGTTGACTATAGTGGAATTACGGCAGGAACAAACTCTTAGAACATTTAAAAAAAAATTGTGCTCTCAGCTTTAAACAAAATGTAATTATATAGTCTTTTATTTTATCTATTCTATTGGCATTTATATTATCTGTCAAAAGTGACAGTTGAAGAACATATAATTTGACTTGTAGTATATATAGTAACTTTTTTAATTGTCAAGTTACCAACCTTCGTAGATCAATTCCACCAAATAGTCTACCTCGTAAGGAAATCATCCTGTTAAGAAACTTATCAATTTAATGGTTTTCAGTCTGATTTAGATAGGGGATTTTTTTTTGCTAATTACAAACGTTACTAAAATAATTTGTATACATTAAACAACATTCTTATCATAACCTATCTATTTATTTTTACAGATTTTTTTGAAAATATAATAAAACAATGTGTGTGTGTGTTTTAGTGTATGGAAAAGTAAAAAAGATAAGCGTGTTTTACGACACAAAATACAAACCATAATAATAGGTCTACTGAATAAAGTACTACCTGTTTATTGTTTTAATTTGTCAATCCCTCACAATTATATACAATTCTATTCCATACAATCTTAATAATATGGAAATCTCAACCCACTGAGTCTACCATTGCCTTAAAAAAAACTTCAATAGAAAATATATTAAGGAGAGTTAGCAATTGAAAATGCACCCAATTTAGCGTGAAGAAGGGTTGGGAAAACCACCAGAAATACTGCATTCACGGTAGGAATTACTCTCTGAAAGGTATTTTTTCCTACCAAAATCCTACTATAAAATAGCTTTCTGGTAGGGAAAAAGGCCTTTATAAAACGATTCCTCCGCTGAACAGACTTGAAATTACCTCACGTGGAAAAACACCGTTAGTTCATCCGATCCAGATTCGAACCTCAAACTCCCAATCACAGGTGATTAAGTTTACCAATAACTCAACGTCTTCACCCACATTGACTTCCGGTGTGAAAGGTAATGCTGGGATCGCAATCAACTTAAAAGTTCACTTCAAGTAACGGTTTTACTCATGATTTTTAAATTGAAAACTTTACGATGCACTTAACTTTACATCTAGGTGACGTTCACTTAACGTATTAGTTGTCCAGGGCAATGTTCACGTTATGTTACGTGGTGGGTACCACGTGTTCATAGTCAGCCAATAATGTTGCGAACAACGTCAACACAGCTATTTAGTACTTCATTTGTTTCTATATGGTGTTTAGTTGCTTGTATTGAGTATAATTCGTCTGTAAGCGTCTCAAAAACATTGTCTTCGTGGTCTTATCTTACACTTTATTTTGTAACTCCAGTAACTTAAGCTTCTATTGTAAGTACTTGAAACAAAGTCCTCCTTAATTGCCCGAGCTCCATCTAAAAGAACAATTTGTTTTCAAACAGTCCAATTTCATTGTCTTTTTGTTTACGCGGGTTTTTATGTAACGCCAATTCTGATTACAACCTTATGTTTCATTACGTTACGATAACTTTAAATTAACGCTACACTACGACAACCTTAAATGGACGCTACGCTACGCCAACTTTAATGCCGGGATCACGATCAACTTAACGTAACGTTCACTTAAAGTTAACTTAAAGTTAACTTAACGTATGTGTGATCACGATTCATGTAACTTAACGTAACAACTCGAGCCAAACATCTTCATTCTCGAGTATGATCTGTGATTTGTACTAGTTTTACAGTGATGATCTGTGAATGTTTACAGTTTTCAACCGATATAATAAATATCTATTACAAAACTTTTTTGATAAATCTAGCTTTCCTGTTTTAGTTTAATTATTTTGTTTCAATGTCTGATCACTAGAACTTACGCTTAAGATTAAACATTGGTCATAATACCAACAAATGAGTTACTAAATATCCCTGTTGACGTCATCTCGCATAATGATTGGCTGGCTAGATCACGTGATACCCTTCAAGTAACGTTCACTTAAAGTAAAAGACCTCCCAGAACATTACTTACGTTAAGTTAATTGCATCGTGATATCCTCCATTTAAACACACGAGGAGGTCCTTTACGTTAAGTTAACTTTAAGTTAAAGTTAAGTTGATCGTGATCCTGGCATAAGTGAACGTTACGCTACGCCAACTTTAAGTAAATGTTACGCTACGAAACCTTTAAATAAACGTTACGTTATCTGAACGTAACGTTATGACAACTTCAAATGAACGATACGTGAACGTTAAACGAACCTTGCATGAAAGTTAAATAAACGTTAAGTTTATCATGATCTCGGCATAACATTTTCAAAATTTGAGCAAAGGTTCATTTACATCCCCCAACCCCCACCCACCTTCACGCCACTTCCGGTGTGAGATTTTAATATACTGTAGAATGAGTTGTTAAGGGCGGCCCATTGGTTAGTGAACAACCATAAAGGGGGAGGGAGGGACAAAGCCATTGTCTCATAACAAGGTGCCGAAATGAGGCGGTGCGACCTTGTGGGAGGTCATCCACACCGGGGACCTGCAATAATAAGACGACAAACGACGCCATCAGTAAACGAAAGTGAATTTCCGTTCGCCTCAATAAAAGGAAAGTGTAGCTCGACAAAAAAAAATGACAAAAGAAGCCGACAAGACAAATACTCGGGAAAAATGATTAGTCATTTTATTTATCTTACTTGCCAATATCCTCTTAATTAAACTTATATACCACACCAGTGATAGTGAGGTCGGGGCTCGAATCCCGGTCTGGCGTAGTAAGGATTTTTTTTCCTAAATGGTTTTCCCACTCTCCCTCAACGCAAATAAGTGTACATTTCCTTTGAACTCTTCTTTTCTCAGCCTTAAAGTGTACGTTTATGCTGCAACCTCGTTTCTGGCACATGGATGCTCGCCAGGCACCTCGCTACTGGCACATGGATGCTCGCCAGGCACCTCGCTGCTGGCACATGGATGCTCGCCAG
>CABFWB010001898.1:90826-133567 GCA_902151455.1 Timema bartmani | reverse complement strand
GAGTAATATCCTCAGCTGGCATTGTTCGCTGACACACCACTGGGAGTAATATCCTCAGCTGGCATTGTTCGCTGACACACGACTAGGAGTAATATCCTTAGCTGGCATTGTTCGCTGACACACCACTGGGAGTAATATCCTCAGCTGGCATTGTTCACTGACACACGAGTACTTGATTCCTCAGCGTGTCAGCGTAACGACATTTCAATACTTCAAACATGACTCTTATTTCCTCGCTTCAACTATGCGAAAGTGGGTTTTATTGAAACAGAGAATGGATTCATCACGTCTTTCAACAAGAACTGTGGGGGGACAAATCAATTCTGGCCAACCGAACGGTTCACTGGCGTCTTTTGTGAGGTTAGTCATGATAATAAAGGGTCATGGGAACTTTTACCCCCTCCCCCTAAATATGTTTATAAGGGTATACTCAGAGGTAAAATACAAGAGAGCAAGTTTTATTGAACTGGGTTGTTTTTTTCAAACGTGTCTTCATTTGAATTAAGATATTGGAAATAAAGAAAGTACAATTTGTAGGAAATGTGTTTGAATTTGTGTGGAAGGTTATTATAAAAACGTTTAGTAAAAAAAAATGCCATCAGTACACTCAGCTGGAATTCGAGCCTTGACCTCCCCCTCACAGAGTGGGTGAGACTAACACTTAGTCCACGTGCCCACAAATGCGGGTAATTAGTTTCGTTATTTCACTGTGACTAAGGCTGCAAACTTGATGAGTTTGGGAGGACCACGCAGACGTAGAGTTTATTCTAAATATAAAGTGCAAATTTCTATAAATTTAAAAATGTTGTTTCCATTAATTGACTAAACACCAAAACCATGTGTTATGTACAAAACTATATATCATCCTAGAAGCGTTGTTTTAAAGGTGATATATTTTACTTGTAGAATTGCTTAGAACGGTTGTTTATAGTCCGGACAAGGGGGCGTTCCATGTCACGAGGGGTTTAATCTGGAATTACTTGCCATAAAGTATTGATAAATTCCATCACCGTGTTTGTTTGTTTACCTATTTGTTATGCTACGACCCAATTCCGTCACGAGAAATCAAGTGAACTAAAGGTTTTTGATAAGCTGCTATTACAAAGTAGTTAATAATTTATTTAACCGAAATATGGAAGTTTCGCGTGGTCCGACACTTTAGTTCAGTCGGTAGTGTGTTTCTATACTGAATTAAGGGTCCCGGGTTCAGTTCCTAGAATGTACGAAAAACCTATCATTGTTGAAATGTGGGTATCCTCTTCCACAGTGATGAATTAACGGCCGGGGGATGGATGTTGTGTCTGCTATAGATTTAAAATAGTTTATAGGTCGAGTTCTGGTATAATCAGTTGGTTCAGAAAGTGTTCGTTAACTAAGCCTACCTTAAATGAAAATAATAAGTATCGCGCGGCTGATTCTTCCAAAAAATTGGAGCGTCACATGTATCGAGAAGCAGTGTAAGCCGAAGTTTTACAACAAATCTGTAGAGTGCACTGTTGTTATTAAAATGGAAAATTTCCACAACCATGCGAGTAAAGAGCACAGGTTACTGGTAGAGGTCTTGAGTAACGCGTGCAAGTGGAGAGTTACGGAAGATATTACGGTTCCGCCGAACAAAATCATTAGAAGCGAGAATGCCTTACTTGTAGACAAATTTGACGGCATTACGGCGACAGGATCCGAAAAAAATGTATACGCCGTATTCAAGGCCGTAGCCAGCCAATAATTTCAGGGGGGGTTTGGTGAGTCCATCCCCCAATTGACAGAGGCTAGAAAAATTTATAAATAAAAAACTGTTTTAGAAGCTATCTGAAGTGTTTTTTATGGCAACACTACCCCCTAACTATCGGAGGCTAGGACAAATTCTAATTATTAAACGTTAGAAGCTCTCTAAAGTGTTTTTTATGGTAACATAACACCATAACTGCCGAAGGCTGGAAAAGATTCTAAATAATAAACACCTCTTGAAGCTCTCTGAAGGGCTTTTTATGGCAACATAGCACCATAACTGCCGAAGGCTGGAAAAGATTCTAAATAATAAACAACTCTGGAAGCTCTCTGAAATGCTTTTTATGGTAACACAGCCCCCTAATTTGTACTTTTACCTTAATTTTGATATTGTTTGAACCATAAATAAAGCCATANAACACAGCCCCCTAATTTGTACTTGTACCTTAATTTTGATATTGTTTGAACCATAAATAAAGCCATATATATTTTGTTCATAAAATTTCGGGGCGGGGGGGTTTGAACCCCGAAAACCCCCCTGACTACGGCCTTGGCCCGTATTACTTTGTTTCTCTTACAGCTTCCACAGAACAGCTTTCCAACTCATATCTGGGATGAACATACATTTGATTGTCAACGAACAACAAATTGATGTGACTCTTTCTTTTTCTTTAGCACCGCGTCTTACTACCCGTTCGGGTTATACGCTTATGTACTAATTACACTAATGGTTTTAGGAATTATGAAGGCTATATTCAGAGGAATTATACCCACATTTGCGTGGCGGGAGAGTGGAAAACAATTTTGGAAAAAACCTCTCTCAGTACATCCGACCGAGATTCGAACCTTGATCTCACCATCATAAGCAGCTTAGACCACATTTGCATTGAGGGATATTGGAAAAAAATTTAGGGAAAAAACCACCCTCCGTATAACCAGCCAGGATTCGAACACCGATCTCCCTATCATAGATAGTAGTGTTTATTGAGAGAGAGATGCCTTTGACTATGCGGCCACCGAGGTAAGTTTCAGTTTACTCTAACTTGGTGTGTACTTTTCATAGTCAATGACTGAAACTATTTGTAACACATGAGTAATACTCATCAAATATTGGGGAGAAGCTAATTCACCCATTCGTGAAAAAAATGTGTGGGGTGTTAACTTTGTAAGCTATGACTCGTATTATATACACTAGACCAGGGTTGGTAAAACTGTGACACGTGAGAAGATTTTCTTGGCACGTGATATTCATGGTTTTTATCTCTTGATACTATGATTTCAATAAAACTAAAATAAAGCAGTTGTTTTAATTTAATTTAAAATAATTATTGTTCTCTTATTATTATCACAACGTTATTAACTTTGTTCATAGTGTAGTTCTTATTATGAATAACATGAAACTTCTAGAACTTTTCTATTCACACGCGAACAATTTTTCAATAAATTTCCCCAAATATGTTTCTAAATTATCGTATATTTATTTATATTTCTATAAAAATAATAAGTTCTAGAAAACTTTAATGTAAATTTAACTAAATACATCAAATTAAACTTGATATTGATCGTGTCAATTGAATTTTCTAAAAATTGATTTATTTGAAGAGTTTAGTTGGACCACATAATACTTTCACATAGGGTGCCAAGGTATCACGCGATCAAGTATACGGTGTGTGTAAACAAAACTAAAACTTGAAGACTAAAAGAATATGGAGTATGTAGATGTAAGATTGTTTGTAAGTCACGTCAAGTTAAAGTAGGATTAAAATTACATTTTGAATAAGATGAACACGAGCAATAAAAAAAATCTCATCAAAGGTTTCCGCATTGATAGATTGTGATTTTATTTTTAGTTAATTTTCTTATAAAAGTTTAAACTTTTTTTTTTTTTTGCAAAGGGGGAGAATGGAGGTTTGGTGGCAAGATTCAGAGTCAACTATATTCTCTGAGCCCGTAACTTGGATTGGTGACGTCACAAGAATAGCCATCTCATCTCGCTCTGCGAGCATGAATTCTCAGCTTAATGATTTATATTTCTATAAGAACTAATCACTAAATACAGTAAAATATTATCTCAACTCTCTAGTTCTCTCTCAGCTCTCTAGTTCTCTCCCAACTCTCTAGTTCTCTCTCAGCTCTCTATCTTTCTCCCGTTTCCTGGTATGGGGGCGTTCAAGTATTACGTAAGCATCTTAGAGGGTTGGAGAGGGTAGGGGTTTACTTATTTTTGCTTATATAGGGTGTATGGGCGTCCAAAATTGCCTAAAATGTGCTTTTATAATAATTTAACTCTCCCTTTCACGGAAAAAACTATCATTTTTGAAATGGTTGCGTCACTTTAATTAATTTTAGCACCACGTCTTACTACCCGTTCGGGTTATACGCTTAAGTACTAATTGCACTAATGGATTAGGAATTGGGAAGATTGAATTTAGAGGAAGTGAACCCGCATTTGCGTGGAGGGAGAGTGGAAAACCACCCCCCCAGTTCACTCGACCGAGATTCGAACCTCGATCTCCCCGTCCTCGGCGGTCTGGCTCAACACGACTGGCGCGTTAGCCAACTACGCCACCGAGGCGGGTGCGTCTCTTTCCATAGTGATGAATTTAGGGTAGGTTGACAGGATGTTTTGTCAGTTCCAGTTGTATATCGTGTACTGATCTAGCGAGTAGGTTCAGGTACACCCTTTAAATAGGCCAAATAATAATAAAAAAGTTACATTCTTGGTGATAATATCTACACATTTCAACTATAATTTTTACTTTTCGTCATGCAAAGACGAAAAATAATTGAAGTCAACTTTCATGATTGTCAAAATCACAGGTTTTAGTAAGTGACAGTTTGTGTGTTTTTTTTAAAAATCTACAGCCTAGTAACATATCTCGAACACCTTTTTATATCAGGAAACATGTCAAAATAACGTCCATAAATACACAGTTTATCTTAAATTATATATACATAACAAGAATCACCTCCCTTGTTTATGAGCCAATAGATTCTATTGTCAATTTACTAATTTTTAAATTATAACGGAGTTTGTTTTATGTAAAACTTGTTGAAATACCCGGCGTTGCGTTGGAGAAATGCTTTTAAATTAATGTTTTTACTGTACATAGAAGATAACTTTAAAGCTAGTGCCTTGGAGCCATGCGCTTCCCGTGGCCTTTTGGCTTCCGACATGGTTTTTAATTAATTAACAAATCTAATAAAAAACTTAAAGTTCCAGCTTCAAGGTGTACACGTTTGTGCAGGGGCTTTACTAGTTTTTAAAATATAAGATCTCTGCCTGCGACAGACATAGCGTAATTCTTGTGACAGACAGAGAGACTTTTAGTTTAGTAAATATTGCTTGTTTCCGACCCGGTTTTTAATTAATTTTAAAACACACAATCAAAATTTTAAAATTACCTTTTCGAGATGTACAGGATATACTAATTTTTAAAATCTCAGCTCTCTATTTGCGGTAGATATAGCGCAATGCCCATGACAAAAAATTTCTTAATATTATTAATAAATAAGATTAATAGAACTGCAACCCGCCTCGGTGGCGTAGTTAGCTAACACGATAGTTTTGTGTTGAGCTAGACTGCCGAGGATGGGGAGATCGAGATTCGAATCTCCCTCGGGTGAACTGGGTTTTTTCCTAAATGTTTTTCCACGCTCCCTCCACGCAAATTCGGGTTCACTTACTCTATATTCAACCTTCCCAACACCTAACCTATTAGCGTGATTAGTACTTAATCGTATAACCCGAACGGGTAGTAAGACGCGGTGCTAAGTATAGTATTAGTAGAACTGAACCCCTCCTACTTTCATAGACACAAACTTAAACACGAAAGTTTTAGGAATTATTATTATAGGGATTTGTTAAAAAATTATGTGATTCATTATCTACGACAATTTTTTAAATCAGATAACTTAAAACTCACATCGTTGGACACGTGGAATAAATATCAGGCTAAATTAGTCTGGTTGTTTGAAACAAGGAGGTTGGAGCTCTAATACAAGCTGGTTGGATTTCCTAAACTTTTCACACGCTCTTTCCAAGAAAATGTGGGTACTTTTATCACCCTTAGTCGCAAAAAAAAAAAAATAATAAGAATAACTGAAAACTACGGTCTTAAACTGTAAATAGTATTATATTGTTAAATCTGGGCCAGGCATAAACATGTAACTTGCACGCTTACTGATAAATCTTAGGTAATTTAGTTTTGTAAGCTTTCTTGTTCCCAGAGCCTTAGTCAGTGCTAGCTAACTTTCCCCTCCTCCCGCCCTACAATAAGGGTATCACTAAAATAAAACCCCAGTTGATTTAACTTCAAATATGAACCTTACCTGTTTTTGAAGAAGTTTGTTCTTGACTAACTATAAGGCAAAGAAGGAGTGTGGTGATATACATTCTACTGCAAGGATGTACAGAACCTGTCATTCGGGCCATACGTGACACACTGATCTCTTTTCTATACATAGCATCAGAAGTAGGAATTTAAACAACTACCTAGCTATTGACATAGCACGCGGAAAAAATTCCATCTAAAATTCACCAGCTGACTGAATGCAACGCCGCCCAGCCACGGCAATATTACACGTGGAAAGAATGCGAACTAAAATTCACCAGCTCACTGACCGCAACGCCGCCCAGCCACGGCAATATTACACGTGGAAAGAATGCGAATTAAAATTCATTGGTTCAGGATCTTGGTATCCTTCCGTAATAAATGCATTTTAATTATGCCAATCTACAAGTGGTGAGGAAGGTAGTATTTAAAGGAAATGTAACCGTGTTTGGGTAGAAAGAGAGTGGAAAACAAATTAAGAAATAATACCTCAATACATCTGGTCTATATTTGAGCCCAAACCTCTCCTTAACTAACAAATAAGACTATATGAGCAGGACGTTCAATCCATGTACCTACCAATGCGAGTTTTGGTTGCAATTATTTATAGTGACAGATTCCCTGCAGGTTATATTACCAATACGCCATTTTTATTTAGTAATTTTTAATTCTAATAATGATAGTAATTACTATCAAACTATGTGTCGTCTAGCCTACATTGGGGGCTACGTGGGTTAATGCATCAAATTCATCTGGTCAAGTCTGTTGGTGACAATTTATTTTGCTTTTGAATTCCAGATGGCTATACATGGTCTCCCACTTTTCCTCTAAATTAAATATTTCTTATAATAACCCCATTAGTGCAAATATGCAGATGGGTAGCAAGACACAGTGAAAAATATAATAACAATTATCTAATTACCCGCCTCGGTGGCGTAGTTGGCTAACGTTCTAGTCGTGTTGAGCTCGAAAGCCGAGGACGGGGAGACCGAGGTTCGAATCTCGGTCGGGTGAACTGGGGGTAGTTTTTCATAAATGGTTTTCCACTCTCCCTCCACGCAAATGCGGGTTCACTTCCTCTAAATTCAACCTTCCCAATTCCTAATTTATTAGTGTAATTAGTACTTAAGCGTATAAACCGAACGGGTAGTAAGACGCGGTGCTAAATAATAATAATAATAATAATAATAAAACTATCTAATTTTAAGGAATAAAGAAAGAGGACAGATTTTATTAAAACATATCAATAGTTGTTTGAAGAAAGAATTTGCCAAAATATGGGGGAAAACACCTTAAATTCACTTCGATAAGTATTGAACCAGTTCAGAGCTAACCCCGCTGACGCGCATCTAACTCTTGTCTTACTACACGCTCCGGCATTGGGCAGTTCATGTTTTTAATCACTAGTTACCTGTTCAGGTTATACGCATATAATGATAACTACAGTAGCCTCATGGCTTCTTTGGTGCTGACTGACAGCTCACAGCTGACGGCTTTTAAAACCTACCAGACCAAATTATGTATCCCTACACCGAACCATATGATCTGCAAAAAACATGTGTTTAGCAGCTGTCTCTTCTGACAGTCAAAATTTATGTATATACCTAAATTTTGACTGCCAGAAGTCAGCTGTGAACTGTCAGTCAGCACCAAAGAAGCCATGGGGCTACTGTACTATAATAGGGGCAGGGGTGAGGAAGGACATATTTTAGAGGTAATATATCAGCATTTGCATGTAAGGGTAGTGGAAACCATTCAGGGAAACCACTCTCTGTAAACCTGACCGGGATTATAACCCCAATCTCCCCATCTTCAGCAGGTCAGTATAACCCGAGAGTGACGTCTTAGACCGTTCGGACACTGAAACGGGGGGCATTTAATTACATTAACGGGTTACAGATGAGAGAGGTAAAATTTAGAAAAAAATACAGAGCGTGAGAAACCATTTAGGCAAGGGGAAAAAACCTCAATCACACATGGCTGTGATTTGAACTTCCCATAATTTGTTAACAAAGACTAGACGAGCCTTACGTTTAGACTGCGTGTCCACCATTGCGGAGTGGTATAATTCTCTGAAGTCTTCACATGACACGTATCGTGATGCAAGGTCAGACGAACGCCGTGGTCCTAGCTTTGCACTCCCCTGGTGTACAGGGAATAAAGAGCCGGGACTAGAAGGTGGACCCCCTACGGTGAGACGAGATCAAGACGGCGCTCCCCTGCTCTTCACTTGTCAGACGCCGGGACGCGAGGCATCGCGGGCAACAGGGATACATACACGTTTACAAAATGTAGAGTCGTCTGGATACTTGACGGATTTGATTGGATGGAGTTTTGAAGAACTACCCCTACAGTTGGATTTGGTGTAAGGCGCCCTTATTGATGGTTACGTGGTCTTTGGCGTTACTCTTTAAACATACTGGAACGCTAGTGACAGGGAGGTTGGGATTATTTTCTCAATTAAAAGCACTGAGGGTACTTTCTCTTAGATTGATTCTCACGCTTCCTCAAGGCAGATGTGGTTACATTTCCTCTCAATTATACCTTTCCACCATTACGTCCATAGTGTAGATATGACGCGTAGAAAGACGTAGTAAACAAAAACAAAGGAGAAAGTGAACCTATAGTCAGATTTTCATAGGAAGAACAGTCTAAAAAATACAAACTTTTCTTTTTTGCTATCAACATTGATAGCATTTTACTATGTTATAAATATTATTTTTATAAAAGTATTGATCACATCTATTAAAAGTAACAGTTGCAGGTTCCACAACTTGACGTATTAATACAATAAATCAGTTTTAGTAACTTTTGTAACTGTCAAAAACTGTTCTTCCTAACAGAATCGTACTATATTTTCTTTAGTGATAAACGTCTTATTCAAGGTTGGTCTCAAAAGTGTGACACGATTTGCAATAGCAGCATTGAATCACCTTTTTGGGTCGAAATTATGATCACTTACCAAACTTGCCCTCAACACCTTCAAGATCTTGACCGGAACCCCAAACTCACACCATGTTGCTATCTCAATAATAGTTTTAATAACAGTGCCATAATTACAATGATTCGTAACCTGTGTGTTGATATATTAATTAAGATGTTGATTATTAGAATTAACTCCTGCTTCTTTTTTCGTACTCCACATCTTTTCACCCATTCGGATTTTCTAGATATTGACGATAATGACTTAGTAATGAGCAGGGAAGAATTTATAAGAAGTGTATCCGAATTTTCATGTAGAAAGATTGTGAAACCATTTAGGAATAACAACATCAGTACATCATGTTAAGATTAAAATACCGACCTCCACGTCACCAACAAACCAGTCAAAGCTAGATTATGGACACTTTTATTCGTGTGATCACCATTTAGTGTCCCGGACTATTTGTATAATGATCCTGAATTGATTCTTAATAGATGGTATGAAAACATAACAATTTAAAATTGGTTTATTCCCTTTGACTAACACTTAAGTTGGTGATAGGGGGTGTCAGTTTGCTGAACATGCTAATTGGGCTATTGTAAAGACATTATTAGCCACCACACTAGTAATAAGTTGTAAAATTACTAATACTGTTTTACATATAATAATTTCAAGTTCACCAACAGATCATATAAATATAATTGTCCAGTACGGTTGCCAAATTTCGAAAACAAAATCAGGGACTGTTTTCAGTTAATGGTGTCCACCCTTGATTATTTAAAAATATGTTATGCTTCCAGAAGCTATTTGGAGATAGGTAATGTGATTATTGGGAGAGCAGTGTGTTTAAGCAATGTATTTGTTATACATTTTTCAGTATCTTTTTTTACTAATTAGGTCTAAATAAAATTAATTTTACTATTTTTAAACGTTAAAATATTCTTATTACAATCCCTCAACGCCAGTACCATCAAAACCAACTTTTGCACAAAACTAATAAGTTACTTTGAAATAAAAGTTTGGTATGAATTTTCTGTCGCTCTTAGGTGCTCATTTAGATACAGTTGAAAAGTTACACCTCGACAGACAGTAGATTCTAAGGTGTAGCGCGCCACTTCTTAAACACTCATCTTGGTTCTCCAATTTGTAGAATGATTCGTTAGAGCAGAGTATTTCAACCGGTGTGCCGTGGCGGTAAGTGTGCCGCGGGAGTTTGGGAGAAGCTCGAAAAGAAGCGAGGAAAATATTGAGGAATATAAATAAATCTTTTGAAATCTCTGATTAACATGATGAGTTTTTAACTATAGATACCTTCAAGCATAATATTTATACTAGCTTTTTTTTTAATGATAAATTTCTAATTAAAAAACTGATGGTATGTATTAAAAGTTTTATTTCCTATTTTCAGTGTGCCGTGAGTTGAAATAAGTTGAAAATCGCTTCACCAAAGACATGGAAAAATCGCCTTAACGATAAGAGCTAATTGTTTTATAAATCACAGTTTCAAACAAATCTTTGTAAAATCTAACCAAACTAAGTGGAAATGGAAAGTGCTATAATATGCGACTAGGTTTTAATCTGCAAAATGTAAATGTTTCCATGATAAATATAAGAATCTTTTTCTTACCACACAAAAAAAAGTGATTTATTTTGTGATGTGTAAGGATACTTTCCATCGTCAACTTTCTTAGCATCAAAATATGATTTAATTCATTTACTAGTAGTCAAAACCTGAATTCTTAAATGCAGCATTAAATATCATATGGGCTCCTATGAGTACTATTGATTCAGAGAGGTTTTTTTTAAAATTCAAAACACTGCTATTCATGACCAAAGAATTATTTTAACTAATAAAAACCTGGAGTTTCGTAATATGTAAATATTCACCCAATAATAACTACACTGTGCAAATCTACAGATTAAGGATGATTAAAATATAATATCGGGTATCTTAACTTAAGATGCCACAAAGTGCTAGATCATTAAAGTTAAAATAATTTTTAAAAATGTCACTTCCCCCTTTTACGTATGTTCTACGTGTGTGAGCCTGGAGATCTGTCAGGATGTCTTTGGCCGAGGACACAGACAAATAACAAACAGACTCTCAACCTTATGGGGGTTTTGCTGCGCTCCTTTTGTCAGCTTGAGTCCTTCAACACTGGGCTTCGCTAGTGTCACTGCTGGGTTGTGATAGGACTAGCCGCAGCGATCCTAGTGGTGAAGGACTCAAGCTGACAAAAGGAGCGCAACCACTTTAACCTGGAGGTTGAGGATCTGGGTATATTATTTGTCTGTGGCCGAGGATAAAGGGGGGTGGGGGTGGTATGATGACTTGTGGGTTCTTGATTCGATTATTGACGTTAGTCTTGGATTTTCAAAGGTTTATTAATACTACCATTCTACTACAAATGTGATGTTAGAGTGAAGTAACAATGAAGACCTTAGTGGCTATAGTGAATGAACGAGGTGGTATGAGGTTTTATCTGGCTGACAGCTAGGTTGTCCCTGCACGGACGTCGACCCTGGTTCCCTGGGGTCAAGGGGCAAACCCGACTGGTACTCTGTGAACCCGATGACTTAGCCCCCGTGGCCTCGTGACCAGCCACGAGGAGCTCCCCATATGGCCGGTTGACACATCTCTCTCGTGTCAGCGCTTCTAGTTTGCTTTTGTTTACTTATTCATCACAAACAAACTCATACCTTTCGTTACGTCACTCACTACTCACAATATCAGATGTTTATACTAACACACCTTCCAAATTGAGGCCGTTGGTGATAAAAATGCTATTTTTAAAAACTAATATGCCAAATTTGATATTAACTGTTCTTTTTCCATGTTTCCATTTATCACTTGTAGCTTAAGGTGGATTATGTGATGAGCTTGTGCAAGTGGCAGCATAAATGCCAACCCTAAGTCACCAGTAGCTGTATTTCTGATATCTCTAATTATTAGCCGACGATCTCACACATCCATCACAGACTCTGCCCTAACCTAAGAGTGATGAATTACCCTAAGCAAGGGATGAAATTGAATATCTCAGTGGTAGAACATTGACACGTTAGGCCAAAGGTTTGTGTAGGGCTTCTAAACCAGGTTGGCTCTATTTAAGTTTTTTTTATCGATTGTTTTTCACTCTAAGCAAATACGGGTGCAATTCCTCTAAATGCCACCTTATTTAACCCTGCCACATTTGCGTAAGTTATATACATATATATTTATAAATAAGTCCATTTATATATATATATATTTATAAATATATCGATTTATATATATATATCAATTTATATATAGTCATTTATATATATATATATACATATAGATACAAACATTTATTTTCATTTATATATATATATATACATATAGATACATACATTTATTTTCATTTATATATATTTATAAATATTTATTTATATTTTATTTATTTATATTTTATTTATTTATATTTTATTTATTTATAAATATATAAATGGATGTATTTATAGATGTATAGAAATTGATATATTTACAAATATATATACATACGGATATTTTTTTAAATATCTACACATATATTTATATATATATATATATATATATAATATAGTGCGTCTCACTACTCATTCTGGCTATACGATGATATATATATGTATATAATATAATTATATACCATCGTATATCCAGAATGAGTGGTGAAACGCACTAAAATTTAGTAGAAAATAGGACTATTGTTAAAAATGCTGGTTATTCTTTACGTCCCCAAAGCATTCTTTGTCTGTGAGTGAAGAACAACAATATCCCATACAAGATGGGTGGCAACCTTACAGGCCGGCGCCCGTCGTTTGTAGGAGTAAGACTTGTTAGATATAGGCCTACTCATTGTGTCCTTTCGAGATTGTGTAGAGCGACTTATAACCTTGTTGCACACTCTATTACACTTCAACTTGTCCTAGTAAATAGTACACGGGGGTAGGGAGATGGGAGGGAGGAACATTGTAGACCCGCTGTGAACATCTCTTACCGCACAGATTATGTTCTTTCTTCTTTTGATAGCATTACACACAAACATGAAAGACTTGACTTCAATATTTTCTAGACTGCATTAATATTAAGATAAAAGTGAAATAGATTTTTTTTCAGCCACGCTTGTTCAGGTATAAGGGTAGGGATGTCAGCTTTTCAAAACTACAGACGCCTACTTTTTCAGCCAGATCTTTACTACCCCATTCCGAATTTTAACTACTGTAATGTAGTTGTTACAGGGAAGATAGAATTTAAAGTAAATTCGTGGAGGGAGAGCGGGAAATCATTGAGAAAAAAAAAATCCTCAGTACACCTGGCTATGATACGAACCCTAGATACATTATCGCCAGCAAATCAGACTATAGTTGAGCCTTATGTTTGGTCTGTTTCTGCGGTGAGGGGGAAATTGGTATTAGAATTCCGACTTAATGTAGTGATGATGTTATTTCCTAAATGTATTCCTCACACTCCCGTGACGCAAATGCTGGAACATTTCATCTAAATTCTAGCTTCCTCGTCCCTATATCATAAGCTAAATGTGTATTTATGTTCAATGGCACAACGTGGCAGGTTCCCAGACTTACAAGACCTAGTCAATATTCTGTATCCTTAGTTAAAGGCTATATTAATTCAGATTGACAAAAACTTCCAAATTATTGTTCACAGTCTTGTAACATTCCGCAAAGTAGATACCTTTCTATTTCCATCGATTTCTATTAAATGGGGATTATAACAAAGCAATAGAATAATTATTATACATGTCTTCTCTTCAACTTTGTTCCCAATTCTACAGAGTGACGAAGTAATAAAATACTTATGGAACATGATTTCTCTTCCCCTCCATTCCCTAATTAGTGTTCATAATCATAAAGAAATACAATACTTAGTATAGATGCTCATATGGGTGTTGGTAAATTGTGTGTTTTGTGTCAGACCTAATTAGTTGTCTCACTCCATAGAGTTCTTAAATATCCCTATTCCCCTTATACAATATTAAATCAGTGTACTTATTATTATTATTATTATTATTATTATTATTATTATTATTATTATTATTATTATTATTAGCACCGCGTCTTACTACCCGTTCGGGTTATACGCACTTACGCTAATGTGTAATGGTAGGGTGATTGTGAGATGAAATGGAGGACCTACAGTTTAACGTGGGATCCGAACCACGGTGGAGGCCTGGCATTCCTCACATTCACAAGTTGTGATTAATACACGTCTTGTCAGAGGTGAAGGAAGGGTTTGGCAATCAGATAAATCTGTGCCGGGGCCGAGGATTGAACCCCGGACCCCTAGCACAGAAGTCTGACACCTTACCCCTAGACCGCCAGGTCACCCTATGTCCTAGTGTTCCTTTTATTTAGCATTACATTAGAGTATTATTTATTTTTTATTATTTGGTCATCTATATTTCGATTGACTTGCAACAGCTCTTCACTTTTGCCTATCTTAGGCCAAATTTTTTACATCCTTGTTCTCTCGAAACCATCCACTATATGATTCATGTACTTAAGTCTTGGTCTCCTTCTTAAATATCTCCTTTCACCATCTTCTTCTATATTATCTTCATAAAACTATCATTTCTCAGTATATGACCTATCATGTTAACTCTTCTTTGCTGTATACCTTTCCAAAAAAAATCCTTTCTTCATTTGCCTATCTTACCACTTCTGTATTTGATACCATCGCCATCCATAATATTCTCAACATTCTTCTGTAGCACCACATTTCAAATGCTTCTAATATTTTTCTCAGTTTTTCATGTTTACCATCCGTAAAAGCCAACGTATGGCTTTACGAACCTTTTGCTGATTTCCAAATGTATGCTAGTCGTGGTTAGTATTGTCTTATCGCTATGAAAAGCTTTCTTCGCCTGCGTTATTCCATTTATAATATCTTTCTTGCTTCTGTTATCTTCAGTATTTTATTTCCTAGCTAGCAGAATTATATTACTTTCTATAACCTTACTTCTTCTAGTTATATATTCATTTGACTTATTTATCCTTTACTTTAGATAGTTACTTTTCTTTTCTTTTTGTAGATCTTCATATTATATACAATTTTCAGTCTTTAATACATTATTTTCAGTAATTCTTGAAGATTCTCTTCCCTTCCAGTTCAAACAGCAATATCATCCGCAAAACAAAGTTCTCCTTTAATTCTAATTCCATTCCAGACATGATTTTTTTTTTTTTTTTACCTCTTTTAGCGTTTCTTCCAGATAAGTGTCGAAGATTATCGGAGATAGTTTGAATCCTTGTCTAACCCATTTTCCTATTTTAGCTTCCTCTTCATGCTCATTAACTCTATTGCTGTCTGATTTTTAATAAGTTTTATAATATTATTCGGTCGTTGTACTTGATTCCAAGTTTTCTCAAAATCTTAAACATTTGATTTCATTCCCCCTATCAAATGATTTTTGATATCCTCAAACGCAATATTCGTATTCTTGTCTTCCTTATTTGTTTTTCTAATAGCGTCCTCAAAGACAGGATAGCTTCTATCTTCCTCTGTTCTTTCTGAATCCATATCTATTTTCTTTACGTATTGCCTCTATCTTTCGGTCCATTCTTTTTGTATTATTCATGTATGTGGTTTTGATGCATGGTTCGTGATACTCTATGTCCTATATTTCTCACATTTAACTGCTTCAGGTTCCTGTTACAATGTTACTTTCGAAATCCTCAAAGATATTCACTGTTTTGTATATTTCCATACAAATTTGATACAGTTCTTACTTTACTGTTTCTCCAGAATGTTTGAGTAGTTCTGCAGTAATTCCACATATTCTACATGCTTTGTTGGTTTTCTAAAACTGATTTAGTGCTGTTTCAAATTCTGATCTGATTATGTGTCTGCCTCTCTCCTCTATGTCACATTTTCTACGTTTTTCAAATCACCTTCCCTTATTTCTCCATTGTAAAGATTTGTTTAGGTATTATTTCCATGTTAATGCTTTAAACCCATAATAATACATTTTCATTGGAGTTCTTTATAGAATTAGGTTTAGGTTTTCCATCTTGAAAGTTTGATTATTTATTATGTATCATAATAATTTTTCTTTTAGAGTCTTGCACCAAAATGTTGATCATTGTATGTCCTAATATGATTTATAATATAGATCCCTATATCAAGCTGATCACTATTATATATTATTATATAGTCTTGCACCAAGATGCTGATTACTGTGTGTTATAATACTATTTCTGTGTATCCTCGTCTTAAAGTGCTGATAATTGGATGTCCTGATATTCTTTATATAGAGCCTCACACTGTGGTGATGACTGATGATCATTGTACGTCTTAATGCTATTCATATAGACCCTCGCATGAGTGTGCTGATCATTCTGTGTCCTGATGTTCTAGGGACAACCAGCAGCTCTCCCGTCAAACAGGAGCCTCGCACGTCAGGCTTGTTTAAACCCTGCTCCCAGATAGCCTCTTACCAGGGTGCTACTCATTACGGTACTGTTCCCGGCCCTTCACCATATGTACCAAGTTATATTGGTCCCGGCTTCCCTGCGCCTTGTTCCCTCGCCATGGCACCAAGCGTTGACCGACTCTCATGTACTGGCAGGTAACAAGCACCCTCAAATAATACTGATAATAGCTTAATGTGTTGATTATATTGTTAGCGCGTACTCAATGCACACGTTTTTTAATTTTATTTATTCAAATTCTTTGAATGTAAAATTTGATGGTTTATAAAGCTATTTAGGGAATAAAAATACTATCTATATTTTAAACATTACTTCTAGTTTTCATTTAGTTTTGGCGGTAAATACAAATTGAATAGTTAGATTAATAACTGAAAAAAAAATTCACTTTATATTTACTGTAATATTTGGTTTTTAAAGTTTCATCAATTATTTATTAAAATAATTTGATTTAAATTTTGTAGCTATCTCTCCAACTCTAAAACTAAGGATGGTTTACCTTAGATAAAAATGAGAAATACATTTTCTCAAAATTAGCTATATTGAATTTGATTAAAATTCTTATCCACACAAAGCTTAACATTAAAATCAATATTATGCATTTCGTTTGACCGATAAAATTACTTAAAGGGTATTTTATCCAAGCGGGTATCTCAAATTTTGATCATGTTTCCATAACGCTTTGAGATACAAAGTAACTTCATTTCTAAGTTGTAAGACTTTATTTGAAATATATTTCTATAAAAATAGTGATTTCCGAGCAATAAGTAAATATATCTTATAAATAAGTCAGGTAAATAGAAAGTTGAAAAATCTCAGAACTAATACACTCCATAAAATCAGAAAAATATTTAAATTAAAAATTACAAGATAGAGGGTCGGGAAATATGGATGGGCTCTAGAAACTTGTGAAACTAATAGAAAGAATAAACAACTTCTGGTTGAGATAGAAAATGGCAATTTTGAATAAGAAACAAAATAACCCAAAAACGAACGAACACCAAACTCAAAGAGTATCGAAAAGGAAGGCAGCTAGTGTAGCGATTACATGATTAAAAATTGAGGGCAAAACTAACGCCTAACTTATGGTGACAAAACAATTAAAATAAACATAATTTGCTGACAAATTGCGATGAACCTTTACGCTCTTAATTGAAGTGCAATATTCTTTTTCTCAACATGTTTCTGTTGTAGTTTATATAATTTCATTTATGCTCTTCGGTGTACCGTGATTTGTTTATAATAACGTCTATTATTTATTCTCTTTGGTGAAATTCGATACCCTTTTTACTTTCTCGCTTCCCTTCAGAGAAAGAAAGTATTGTGACCGTCATAAAAAACTGAATTCGAGGTTTTGGTGGATGTCGACATTTCATGACTTCCTGAATCCCGTAAAAGTAGTTTTCAATATGCCTTCTGTCGGTCTGTCGGTATCTCAGCCTAGATTCGAAACAATTTTTTCGGTCTTGCTATATTTTTGTATCTAGTATTTTATTAAGGTTCTCCACAGAGGGATTTTTAGAATTAGATACATAGCCTTAAAATTAAGAGTATTACTTAAGATTCAAAATATAAAAATTGATTTTCTTAAAATCGGCTCTAACAATTTTGAATAAAATTTGTATTTAGGCACCAGGCACATTACAAACAAGCTGGCACATTTAATTTATATGGGAAAATGACTTAGAAGGCACTTTACATAAGCGCATATTTTCAATTTTGATCTTGTCTCCACAACTCTTTAAGATACAAAATAACTTATCATTGAAAAAGATGTAAGACTATTAAAAATAAAAATAAACTTTTGTTCTAAAAATATATTTTTATAATATAACCAATAGATTTCGATCTATAAGCAAATATATATTTTTAAATGGAGGTTTGGGAAATGGTTAGTTGGTTGTTATGATCTCTTTATAAACGAGATGTTCATCTTTTCTATATGTTTCTGTGACACTGTATATTATTTCGTTTCACATATTTTACGAGTTTTTAGTCAATATCTCCATTTTTAAGCAAAGGAATGAGAGTTTGTGTGTTGCACTGTACCATTTATTTTATGTTATGTGGGATCTATGCTTCCACATTTACTACCGAGACATTGTTTATTTTTTATTTAGAGTTTTATTGAATGTGGAATGGTAGTTTTCCCAGATGGCTGGAGACTGTAAGGAATGAGGGAAGTCCTTTCCCTTTTTACCCAATTAATTAAATAATTTTGTGTTATTTTATTAATTATGTCTCAACATTTCAATGCTCACCAGTAGAAGGGTTGCAATAACTTAGATCTACTACTGTATTTACCCAGTATTATCGTGGAATGGAATTTTTGACGATTGGGATATTATTTATTTAATAAATTTGGAACATTGTTTTAGTAAACCTGGATTGATCAAGGCCTGTATGCAGTCAGATTCAAATATGGATAAACTTTTTTGATAGTTGGTAAATTTCAAAAACAACCTTCATATATCCATACTTCAAATCATGTAATCTAAAGTGGTAAATTCTAATAGATTATATCATTACATATAAAATAATACTAATAATATAGTAAAATATTATGAATACGGACCGTAAATAAAATCACGTAATATTGTACCAACTAATAGGAAGTATCAACATTCTTCCGATTAAACTCATCGGAAGAAAATAATTTCAGCAAATTCAGCGAACAAAATCAACTAATTCATAATTTCATTTGTCGTTTTTAGTTAATTATTTAGTTAAGTTTAAAAAAATCCTATTAATGATAAGTGATAACTGATTAGGAATACTATGCGTTTATAAAATAGGGACCATTTTCTTTCATGTTAATTATGCTATCATTTCGATTTGGTTTAACTCGGTGGTCTTGGGGAAAAGTTCTCGCCTCAGCATCCGATGTTCGTGGGTTCAAACCTAGCCTGGTGTTGACGAATTTTTTTTGAGCGATAAAAATCCGTAGCACAATTCCCTTCGGAGGGTAGTAAAGCCGCTTATCTCATGTCGATTGTGGTATGTAAAAGAACCCTAGAAAGTATGCGAAACTATATTTCCATGAAAAATTGGTTGGCTCTTTCTATCTCACTCATATAAATTCTCGTGTGATGATATAACTAATCGGTTCGGAAAGTGCACGTCAAATAATTCGAATAAATAAATACATTTTAAAAATCTATTTTCATATTGATGAGCATTTATTTGTTTACCTGTGAATGTTAGAATGTGTTCAATACCATTTTAAAATGTATATAGCTCACTAAATTTCACAGAGATTAAAGTTTTCATATAATGTTACTATTCTAAAAGTAAATATACGTAATATTGATTTAAAAGGTATTTATTTTACTTCATCAACGAATCCATGCCATGATCAAGATCACTACGGCTCTTTTCCTCAACGCGTTGACAAACCAGGGCTAGCAGCTGTGCCAGTTTGAATACCCGTCAGGTCAAAGATATTTAGTTCTAACGTAATGCAAATTTGGGTGTAGAGCGAGATATTATGAATTCTATAAGTATTGCTCCCAAGGGTAAACTCTTAGCTTAAGATTTTAAAGCTCAAATGGAGTTGTACATCAGAATAGCGTCTACGTTCTTGTAGCTTTATTTTTATATTGTTTTAACAGTAAATAACGAAACATTAGTTAATTTTGATCAAGTTTCATGGTGCGGTGGGGATTGAGTACCCCAGATCCACCTCAGATAATTACAACCTTGAATGAGGGATATTCACATGGATTAAATTAGGCTCAGGAGTATGAGATGTAAACAAATTATGATATAATTTAAATAATCCAGTGTTAAATCTCTTATCTTAGGTACTCTCCTTCTGTGCAGAGGGTAGCGGATCAAAGCACCAAATGTGACCTTGAAATCTCAGGGCGCTCAGCCTTTTTCAACTTCCCGCAGTCATGCTTCAGGTAAGCCTTTACCACTTTATAAAATTAACAGAATTTTTATTATATTTCTAAATAGGTATTTAACGACCACATTATATTATTATTTAAAAAGTTTTTATTTAATTTCAAGTACCCATGTATATCACCTAAGTTTATTAGTTATATCAGAGTAAAATGTGATAAGCGTGCTGCCTACCATATTTATATATGAATTCACACTTTATTTATTGAATGGTTTTGTAATTTTAAAATAGGGTTGGTGTCAAAATGGAAATGAAAGCTATTGGTATATGACTAAATCTTTAAATTTTAACAGGGTAATTAGAGAAAATTACAAGATTATTGAGGATTATTTTAGAATTTTTAGAGCTATAGAGCCTCCCTTTAACAATAAATACCGTGAAGTAGGGATAGGTTTCTTCAAATAGATGGGGCTTTTAGGTCTCTAAACTTATTAATCGATAAAAGCGAAGGTTTGTTTTAAATTGACCATTTGGCATTTTGTTTGTCTATTTGTGCGGATATTTGCAACACGATAACTGCTAAACGCCCGGAGCAATTTCAAACAAAATTTATCAATGACCTAGGCCGAACAAAGTAAGTACGTACTATATATATACATAATTTATCGATCTGGTTATCCGTTTCAAGATGGCGGCCACTAAAAAATCTGTCTGTTTGTCCCGCGATAGCTGCAAAATGCGTGGACCAATTTTATCGAAATTTGTCAAGGGCATTCTTTGGACCTGGCTTGAACTATTTATGTACAGTACATTGTACACTCCGTTCACCCTTGAATACAAAAGTCTCACCTTGATGGATTGCACTATGGCTCTATCTTATAAGAGCTAGGTCATAGTGGAACCATGAAACCTAAGCTTGTTACCTTTCAGTGTAAACGAAGCCTACATAGTTTTTCAATCCGTCTCTCCATTTTAATATGGAGACCGCTCAACAGATTTTCCGTTTAATAGCTCATCTCAATACCTAAGGCGTAATATTTTTAACATGTAATGCGAGACTGACGTCTTAAACTATGTTAACCATGGTTATTATCTATGAATATAATGTAATATTGAATAAAGTTTTAATTTCTTTCCTATCAAACTTGATCACAAAGGAAAAAATATTAACTCTAAGTCCAAAGATAAATTATAAGGCTGTAATATTGATAATAACATGACAATTCTTAACATGATGAAGATCCTGGGTTTCAAACCTCGGTCCTGGCACAGATTTATCTGATTGCAAAACTCTTCCTTCACCTCTGACAAGACGTGTATTAATCAAAAACCTGTGAATGTGTGGAATGCCAGGCCTCCACCGTAGTTCGGATCCCACGTTAAACTGTTAGGTCCTCCATTTCATCTCACAATCACTCTACCATTACACATTAGCGTAAGTGCGTATAACCCGAACGGTTAGTAAGACGTGGTGATAATAATAATGATAATAACATGATGGACTTGGCCTTTTTTAAATAAATGGCGTGATATTTACTGTTCATATAGCTACTAGTTTAATATTATTAAAGGAAAGATTTTGTTTAGCACTTCGTCTTACTACCCTTTCGGTTTATACGATTATGTACTAATTATGGTAATGGTTTTAGGGAATAGAAAGATTATATTTAAAGGAAGTGTACCCACATTTTCGTGGAGGTAAAGTGGAAAATAATCTTGGAAAAGTCACCCTCATTACACTCAACCGAGATTCGAAACTCGATCTCCCTGTCATCGGTAGTTTAATATAATTCGAGAGTAGCGCGTTAGACCAAGCGGCAACCGAAGTGGGTGGGACGATTTTAAGATAAAGATAAATTAACTTAGATCTTCGTCTAAATAGCACTGTGGAGTTTAAAGGCAAATAATTACGACCTTAAGATACTGGCCCAGAAATATATTCCGCTCTAAATGTGTTGCAAAGTGTTTTCCTGGTGCTGGTGTAGTCCCCAGCAAACCAGAATAAATGATCTTGACATTTAATGTTTAGTTGACAAAGCGGACCAAAGATCATGTGTTAACTCAACAATTAGGAATTTTAACTGTCTGTGATTACTGCCAAACACGTTGAACAATTCTAACGAAATTTTGTAAGCACATTTTTTGAACCTTAGTCAAACGACGCATGTACTGTATTTGTATATTTCAAAATGTTCACATATATTTCGAAACTTTCGTCTTAAGCTATGTGAACAGTGACTATTCTCTATGAATCTACTGCACTATCGAATATAGTAAAAATTGTTTTTCTGTCTAAAACTTGCTCACCTTCAAAAATTCAAGGAGAAATAATAGGAGAAATTTCAACTTGAAATCCAAAGATAAATCTTAAGACTTTAGTAAAGATAAGAACGTGTAGGAATCGAGGTCTATTGTTAACAGTACTATTAGTATTCTATGTTTTATCAGTACGTTTTGGTATCAGTATGCTGGCAAATGCTGACGTAGCTAGTCTATGAGAAAAGTAATCGTGTCTTTTTTTTAAAAAGGAAATTCAAAACAATTATTTCTGAATAATTATATAAACTACGAGGCGTGAATGAGTGGGTAAAACATTACACTAAGCTGTAAATCTTATTCGATGCGTCATGGGCAAAAAAGCAGGCGTATCCAGTTTTTAGATCAGCTCTGTTGTCGAGTTATTAAATTCTTGACTAGGTAAAGAAGGGTGTTTATTACTGAGTGTGGTGCCAGTTTAAATTATTTTGTAAATCATTGTCTGATATCCCATGTTTAGCACAATACATATTCTAAAAACATAATTTTCAATTTTTAAATATAACTTTCATCCCTTATCCCCAAAGGCTTTGATCACCCTTCCCTTTCAAGAGCACCCTAAATAGACCTTCACAGTTCCACCCTCATTGTGTTTTGTGCACTTAACCCTTGCCTTGCTTACAAACCACCCCCTTAAAACAAAACCTACACGCTGGTTAATTACCACTTAAATGTTTCACAGCTTCATAACATATTCATTTGTTTTATCCCGGGTTTAAACTGACTTACTTACATCTTCATCTCTGTAAATCAGAAAAGAAGAGAACCACATACAAAAAAACCATCAAAAATAAAAGCATCTTAGGTCTTTTTCTTACCGGTTTTCAAAGAAAGCAGTTAATTAATTTTTTTATATCTAAGGGCTTTAAGACTATTTTCTGCCAATGGTAGTAAAGTAGGGGAAAGGGTTGTAGTTAATGAGTGAGATAGGTTCTAAGCTGCTTTTGCCTCGAGAACGTTTTCCGAGTGTAATCCTGATTACTCTGTGCATATTTTGCAACCAAGGTAACATTTTCTAGTCAGTAGTTTGTTTACGTCACATAGCGGGCTGGAAATTAGTTGTAAAAGGGAGGTCAGCCGCACTAGTGGGCACGCAGACTAAGATGTTAGGTTCGTTTGGATATAGATACAGAGGTTCCGGGGTTGATCCCCGGTGCATCCAGAATGTTGTCGACCTTGGTGGTATTAAGGTAAAATTCTCGTCTCAGGACCCGATGTTCGTGGGTTCAAACCTAGTTGGGTTTGACGGATTTTTATTGAGCGATAAAAATCCATAGTACAACTTCTAGGGGTGTACGAAGCTTCGAAACTTTGACTTGGCTTCGAAACAAACATCAGATTCGGCCTCGCTTCGAAACAAATTCCGGCTGAGAAGCTTCGCCAATAAAAATATTACCAGCTAAAATACTCAACATATTATGTTCAATTATAGCCATTATAAGCTGGTTTATACATTACAAATTAGTAATTACATGGAAAAAACTGAAGTAGTTTGATTGTAAGTTGTGATTTGTCAGATTAACACGAACTATTACTAACAATGGTGCAATAGCACATTTTCCAAGTAATATTAGTGCATTAAGTTGTATAAATAACCACAATATAATATTTTTTCAAGCATAAAACAATTAAAAGAAATTTCAATTCGGTTTCTAGAATATTTCATATATTCGATTCGAGCTCGCTTCGAATTGAAAAAGTGGACTTCGCACAACCCTAATACCTTCCTTTGGCGGGGAAGTAAACCAAACGGTCCTATGTCGATTGTGATGTAAAAAAAACCTGGAAAGTATGTGAAAATACCTTTCCCGTTAAAATTGGTAAGCCCTTACACTTTCGCTCAGATAAATTCTGGTGTGCTGTTGATATATTCAGTCGGTTCAGAAAGTGTACGTAAACTATCTCAAATAAATAAATAGTTTCGTCTTGTTTGTTTTGCTGGTGATAGGAAGGTTTGGTTTCAAACCCTGACATGGTATCCTGGGTATTATTTTTACGTGTCGTGTTAGTAGCCACCCTGTGGTGACTAGGAAGAGAATGTGTACTATTTACAACGTATGCAGATGGTGTGCAGCTCTGGCGTACCTCCCAGTTGTAAAGGTTAGGGTAGGTTAGGTTAGGTTAGCCACCTGCTAGCCTATATAGCGAAATTTGAATAAAAGAGAAGACATCAAAACATGTAAATAGTACACATTCTCTTCCTAGCCGCCGCAGGGTGGCTACTTACACGTAATCTATTTTTATTCCTAAATGGTTTCTCCACTCTTCTTCAACGAAAGTGTGGTAACATTTTCTCTAAATTTTTCCTTTGATAATATGGTTCTAGTCCAGTTTGCTGGTGATGGGAAATCTACACGGGATTGGAATCCCGGGTTGGTTGTAGGGAGGGTGGGAATTCCTAAATGGTTTTTTCCGTTTCTCTACGCGTAGACGGGAGTATATTTCCTCTTGATTCTACTTTTCTCTTCCTTAACCCATTAGTGTTGTTAAACTCATATATGTCGGACTATTAGAAATACGTGGTGGAAATAAATTAATAAAGTGTTCCATGACGTAACAAACTAATTACACCTATAACTTTTATAAGCCTATCAAGGTTGACTGGACGTCAATTGGAGTGGGATTTAAACTGGAGATCTGGTTTTGATCTTAAAAAAGCTTCGCTATAGAAAAATTTTCTTTCCACAATGTGCTTTTTCCTTCCTCTTCACAGATGAATGATTTTTAATGTTCTTATATTCTATTCACTTTTATCATATTAATATCTGTTAAGTTTCATTTAAACCACACTTACTAAATACTTTAAATAAGGCTGATCCCTAAACAAAATGTTTTATTTTCACCCATGTCTTATTACCGTTTCGGGATATCTTAGTTTAACCACACTAATGTGTCAGGAATGAAGAAGATAGAATTTACAGTAAATATACACTCATTAAAATGGAGGGAGTGCTTGAAATTATTTATAAAAATCTCCTTCATTAAAACCGGACAGGATCCTCCAGCAAACCGTTCCTACTAGACGTCCACGTACCCACTGATTTGGGTACAATATTTTTAAAACAATAGTTAGTTCTTTAACAAAGCTTTTTACGAGCTTACACTCGGAAGTAATTTAATACACGTATTAAGTAAAGGGAAAGATCTATATTGTCACCAAAATTATTAACAATATTTGAAAAATTATGGCAGACAGATGTGACCAAAACTACATTTTAAGACAATCAGTTTTTTAAAAGCATTTTTTTCTCATTTGAATGTTGCATTCATTCAGTTTGATATAACACAGGAATAATTCAAATAGATAAATTTAACGAGAAAATAAGTGAAATAATTTAGTCAGACTACGATTGCATATCAATTATTTTCGAATCCTCGAAAAAACCCTAGTTTTTTTTTTTGTATGTTGGAAACTCTCACCCTAACGAGATTCTAATGTTTCAGACCGGCCTCACCTTGTGACAGGATGATGACGTCATATAGTCACGTGGCTGTGAAGAAAGAACCGACGGACCGAGGCTACGAGACAGATCTTGGTAAGTACACTTTTACGCAGATGTAAGTACGTGCGTGTACAGCAAGTTGCATAACATTAGGTGGGCAAATTGCAGCAGGGGTTTAAAACTCACTCCCTAGCTTGATCACAGCAACAGTTTCCTTCGGTTGCATTTGACGTGGGCTAACCCTTCGGTAACCTATTTATCCGCGGCAGGGCACTTCTGCCCACCTAGTGATATGCAACGTACGTACTTAGAGCTGCCTACTCCCGGCGTGTTGCGTCTAGATTCAATTTTCATTTAGTCGCGCAAAATGAATGTTCAGGACTTTTTTTATACTAGGAATTTTTGTTTCATTCTGCCCACAGATGCTGTGGATTAAGTTTGGGTGAAGAGTTTAGAACTAACATCCTGTATATTCAAATAACATGCTAACACGTGGACATATATATTTTTATAGTGAATTGAAACTGAAATTTAGTTCAATATCTTACTGCTAGAAAGTACAACCACGACGTATAGAGTGTTGTAAGGGGGTTACAGTGACGTAATTCATATTCTCCCTCAAGGTCGCCTTTTGTTGTTTATAATCGAGAACCCCCCGAGGCTGGTGTTTTTATACACTTTGTTGGAAACTCAAAGCACAAACTGCACATATAGCTTGTTTGAACCAAATTTAATACAAAATCTCTACACACTTATATCCGGAAACCTATGCTAATACCATTCAATTGTGTTAAAAGTTTTGACATATAGCACCGGGATAGCAAAGCTGTCAAGCATGCGTGTACAGCAAGTTGCATAAGAGTTAGATGCGTGGTACCGCACATGTAATAATGGCAAGTACTTGCTGTGATGTAGGACCGTTAATGATGACCCTCAGAATATATTCCCATTTATAGATGGACTGGTGTGTGGTTTACTATTAATTGTAGTATGTTCTGCTGCCGTGCTCCAAGATGTAGAGGTATGTAAGGGCGCGCGATGCAACTTGATGTACACGCACGCTTGAACAGCTTTGGTATCCCGGTGCTATATGCCGAAACTTTGGACACGATTTAATAGTATTAGCATAGCTTTCCGGATGTAAGTGTACTGGGATTTTGTTTTAATTTTGGTTCAAACAAGCTATATGTGCAGTTTGGGTTTTGAGTTTCCGAACATCCTGTATACATTTCATGTAATCAGACCTGTATACTATTTGAATGTTATCCAAAATTAAATATCCTTATAAACAAACTATATAAATGATTTTTTTTATTAAAAAAATCAGTGGGTATGTTTAAAGGTGTCCATAATACATCAATTGTGGCATTAAATATAAAACCATACCATTTGTTTTTCCTTGGTGTTGTTTATAAAAAATTTATTAAGACAAATTTAAAAGTAGCTATTTAATGAATACTGAATGTTAATAGTTTTGTAATCCAAACAAGTGGCGTGTGGAGGATCATTTTACAAACATAAATATGGCTAAAATTGACTCACAGAACTTGTCTAACAATTTAAAAATACTTTTGGTCTTAAGTGGACTGAATAAGGACGCAAACATCGATAATGTAGTTGAAATTGCCTCTGAATTAAATTTATTAGTAATGAAAATGTTAATCACTTCAGAAAACACTGTAACATAGATTCAGAGATATTTCTGAATGTATGTTAAGGGCGGTTTTGGAAGTCCCGGGCCGGTTGGAGCCCGCCAGTCCTCCTACCTATGGTTAGAAACCATCAGCTGTATTCGCTTTGATGGTAGCTACAGTAGCCCCATGGCTTCTTTGGTGCTGAGTGACAGCTGACAGCTGACGGCTTTGAAAAGTTACCAGACCAAATTATGTATCCCTACGTCCGAACCATATGATCTGCAAAAACATGTGTTTAGCAGCTGTCACTTCTGACAGTCAACATTTAGGTATATACCTAAATGTCAGAAGTCAGCTGTGAGCTGTGAGCTGTCAGTCAGCACCAAAGAAGCCACGGGGCTACTGTACTTGGTGTACAGTACACATAAGCTAGCGTACATTCAATGATAACTCTACAGAGGATAAAATAAATCTCAAATAAAACATTAGATTAGATTATTTTTTATCTTCTAGTGTTATGGAAGTCTTATCAATCTCATTAAAAAAAACTTTAACATCACAAAAAATTTAAAAAAACTCTCTCTTGCTATTCTTGCTAGAAGTGAGTGAAACGCCAAGCACCTCGATGAAGCTAGAGGGTGGCATGGGTGAGGGCTGGGGTGTTGGAGGGGGAGGAAGAGGGGGACAATTTCCTGAGCGTATTTTCCCTGACGAAGCTTTTTGTATTTCGGTGACGTGAGCGCCATAAAGAATTAAGACGGGAGGTGATGGCACTACTGTAGTCGGTTGAGAGGAATATAGCTAACTCTCTCTCTCTCTCTTTATATATATATAAAGAGTGAGTTATATATAATATATAGAGAGAGTTAGTTATATATATTATATATAAAGAGAGTTATATATATTATATATATAAAGAGAGTTAGTTATATATATTTTATATATAGAGAGCTAGTTATATATTATATATATAAAGAAAGTTGGTTATATATAATATATAAATAGAGTTAGTTATATAATATATATATAAAGAGAGTTAGTTTTATATATATAATATATAAAGAGAGTTAGTTTTATATATTATATATATATAAAAAGAGAGTTAGTTATATAATATATATATAAAGAGAGTTAGTTATATATATATAATATATATAAAGAGAGTTAGTTAGTATTAGCAGGTCTCATACTCCATACTCACGAACGATTTTTTTCGCACTTAATTCATTAAATAAATTTGTCAATATCCAAACATCACACGAAACTAGGGCATGTGCTACTACCAAACTACTCACAAGTTTTTTTGTTATCTTGGCCTACTTGTTGTGGTAATATTCACCCTTACAATAGTTCACGTATTTCACTCTTAGATTAATTGCGTTAACATCGTTCATGTGTATGAAGAATTACGCACGGCTTATCTTTACGTAGTTAATTCAGTGCTGAATTTAGTGCAAGTCGACTATTATCGTTAAGAACGCAAGAATCACACCTCGGCACATTTACTGGTTCAACAGTAATCTTATATTTAATTTCTTCCCTAATCAGCCACGAGATGATTTCTTAACCATACTATAAGGTGGTTTCTATTTATATTAGTGATTTCCCATCCTCTCTTTAAACAAATAATTGTGAATTTTCTTAAAACTCAACTTCTTCGACTTGCGTCCTTTGATAAGCGTGTGTATAGAGTAGACAGCACGAGGTTTTATTATTGCTCATTTTAATACCAATAATCTTAATTTAAAAGGGTAATTTATTAGTCATAAAGTCAAACTAAATATACTTTTTGAATGTTTTATTTATTTGACCCTCATCAATGTTCTAATGGTCTATTACGTCACACTTACAATATACCGGGTTGCCGATGATGGGGAAATTAGGGCTCAATTTCCATTTGAATGTATTTCGGGTTATTTTTACTAAATGATTCTCCACATTCCTTCAACGAAAATTCGGGTAAATTTCCTCTAAATTCAACTTTACTTACCCTAATACACCAGCTTAATCATTATATATGCGTATAGCTTGAATGGGTAGTAAGACATGGTGCTAAAATATATATTATTTATTAAAATATATGGTTTATTATAGTGAATTTATTTAGTATAGAAATAGATTATATTTTAAGGAAACGCGTAAACTTATCCTCATTTTCTTAAAAGATAGAAATGTATTGACTCACATTTATAAAAAATAAAGTTCAAACTCATCGAAAAGATCACGTCGAAGATAAAAATGTGTTCCAGCCTGTTTTGCATACAAGTCCCCCGCCCGTCACCAACCGCTGAAGGATCAGGTTTGATGCGGAATTGAATTAGTGCCCCCCAGGGTGTGAAAACATCCCTGAAGCCACAGTATCGGCTCAACATCCCCTCCTTTATAAACTCTCTCACCCCCTACAGGAATGTCGGTAGGGGTACAAATCTCGCGACACCAATTGACTTGCCAACAAACCTACCCCCTTNTCAACTGGTGGCATACATAGCTGACAGTTCGAGAGTGTGTTGATTGACACTTTGCCCTTAAGCCTGCTTCACACACTGCTCGATTGCTCGATAGATCGATACCACTCCTTCCATGCAAGACCCACTAAGCTGTAGGAGGATGTGAGCGTATTTCGTCAAATAGAAGAAAAAACTTTAAGACGGGATTTAAACGAAGCCGAGTACGTATAATTTTGAGGTTTTTATAGAAAAAAAAAATATTTTTTTGGGTAAAATATATAAAATATTTACTCACCAGATACTGTTAGTTTAATTTTGTAGCTATATCAATCGCAACCATTCTTGAAAATCTAAAAGAAGAATAGGCCTAGTAGTATTTGAAGATCAACCATTTAAATAAAGAAATTAATCTAGGTTCAAATAACACTTTTTCCGTAACCAATATTAAAAAACTGTTGAGATTATTGTGTGCATAAAATTAAACTTGGAGTATTTCTATCTACTAAAGCAAAATTTGTTTTATTTTAAAAAACCTGCAAAGATACATACATCAACTTACCTTACAACGTATTGTATATTGTATATTCTGTACCTTCCCTCCCACATTAGCACCCCTTTTAGGGATAAACTTATAATTTATAACATTCCTTGAAATAATTGGTTATTTTTAATAAAAAAAAAAGAACTACACAGAAATGTTTGAAATATTGCTATCTAAAAGTAAAAGGCAACACAATTCAAATAAATAGGCTTAATTTTAAAAAATACCAAAAATAAATTGATCTAAGAAAATATTTTGCCTCAATATATTTTTACTTTCTCTCTATCTTACAGGTAGAGAAAGTATGGTGATCGTCAAAAAAATCGAACTCGAGATTTTGATGAATTTTGACGTTTCATGACTTCCTGAATCCGAAAAAGTGGTTTTTGAATGTCTGTCTGTCTGTCTGTCTGTCTGTCTGTCTGTCTGTACCTCCAACTAGAGCCTAAACTATTTTACCGATTGAGCTGAAACTTGATATCTAGGGTTTTCATAGGGTTGCCCCGAGGGGTTTTTGGAATTGGATATCTACCCCTAAAATTAAGGGTAGTTTACTGAAGGGAAAAAAGAGAAAAAGTCGATTTTCTCAAAATCGGCTCTAACGATTTTGATTAAATTTCATTTATGAACATTAATAAATATTCCAAACAAAATGGCTACTCTCAATATTTCGGCAAAATGGCTTTAAGGGCTCCGGTCTGATGCGTAAATTAACATTTTTTATAATAGCTCCGAAACTATTTGAGATATGAAATTACTTAGCATTACAAATATGTATATATATTTATAATACAAATATTTTATTCGAAACATATTTTTATAAAATCAATAATTTTCAATCTATACGCAATTATATATATATTTTTAGCTTTTTGGACATTAAAGCTTAAGTATTGCGATCGTAAAAAAAACTAACCTGAAATGTTGATGGATTTCGACGTCTCATGACCCCCCGAACCCTAAAAAATAGTCTTTGCAATGCCGTCTGTCTGTGTGTCTATTAAAACTTAAAATTAAGGGTAGTTTACTGAAGGGCAAAAAGAGAAAAAGTCGATTTTCTCAAAATCGGCTCTAACGATTTTGATTAAATTTCATTTATGAACATTAATAAATATTCCAAACAAAATGGCTACTCTCAATATTTCGGCAAAATGGCTTTAAGGGCTCCGGTCTGATGCGTAAATTAACATTTTTTATAATAGCTCCGAAACTATTTGAGATATGAAATTACTTAGCATTACAAATATGTATATATATTTATAATACAAATATTTTATTCGAAACATATTTTTATAAAATCAATAATTTTCAATCTATACGCAATTATATATATATTTTTAACTTTTTGGACATTAAAGCTTAAGTATTGCGATCGTAAAAAAAACTAACCTGAAATGTTGATGGATGTCGACGTCTCATGACCCCCCGAACCCTAAAAAATAGTCTTTGCAATGCCGTCTGTCTGTGTGTCTATTAAAACTTAAAATTAAGGGTAGTTTACTGAAGGGCAAAAAGAGAAAAAGTCGATTTTCTCAAAATCGGCTCTAACGATTTTGATTAAATTTCATTTATGAACATTAATAAATATTCCAAACAAAATGGCTACTCTCAATATTTCGGCAAAATGGCTTTAAGGGCTCCGGTCTGATGCGTAAATTAACATTTTTTATAATAGCTCCGAAACTATTTGAGATATGAAATTACTTAGCATTACAAATATGTATATATATTTATAATACAGATATTTTATCCGAAACATATTTTTATAAAATCAATAACTTTCAATCTATACGCAATTATATGAATTTTTTTAACTTTTTGGACATTAAAGTTTAAGTATTGCGACCGTAAAAAAAAACTAACCTGAAATGTTGATGGATGTCGACGTCTCATGACCCCCCGAACCCTAAAAAATAGTCTTTGCAATGCCGTCTGTCTGTGTGTCTATAAAAACTTAAAATTAAGGGTAGTTTACTGAAGGGCGAAAAGAGAAAAATTTGGTTTTCTCAAAATCTGCTCAAACGATTTTGATTAAAATTCGTATCTAGGCGTTGATTAAGATTATAAATAAACTGGCTATTTTCATTTTCCTATGAAAATGATTTTTAGGGTACTTTACAGAAGCGTTAATTTCCGTATCTCCACAACTATTTGAGAAACTAAACAACTTATCATTGCAAAATTGTAGGACTATTAGAAATAAAAAACTTTTATTTGACATATATTTTTATAAAAGCAACAGTTTCTGAGATATTTGCAAATATATTAATACAATTTTGTGAGCTTTAGTTGTAAACATATACTACTTAAGTCTTAACGCAATAATTCTCCAATGCCATAGAGTAATTAAATATAAGTATCTAAAAAAGTATGTTATTTTTCCTTAAAGCTCTTAGGAGAAATGTTTGCATAGCAATGATCTATCTCCATTTTAGACTCAATAGTCAATATTTACATTTTTTATTGGTCAAAATGTATAAATGAATAATTAAATATCAATGCGATGACTTGAAGATCTGCAACACCTTATAAAATGTTAAAATTTTAACCAGAAATCGAAATTTTAATACGAAGTGTTGACCCTTGTGGAAGACATTAAACTGTTTGAAATGCTCTTAGGTGGACAAAGATGCGCCTCTTTTCTCATTGATTCTATATCATTGTATATTATTTTATGCGTGTTCTTATGTGGAGTGGTGATGATACAATGTACATTATTCCGTTCAGAAATCTTACGAGTTTATAGAAAGAGAGAGAAAGTCTGTGCGGTGCGCCGTACCATTTATTTTCTTAAGGACTGGGATAATATATTTACCAAGTCATTTTAAAAACAATATTGTATTATACTTATGTGCATTTCCAGTTTTTAATATTAACTTCAAATTCACTTATCAGTAGATTTGAACCTGAAAATAAAGTTCATCTGATGAAATGACCAGCTAAGGAAGCTGCCTTATGAGTGAGGAAACATAATGCAGATGTTCAGCTGTTTTTTACAATATTTTAATAGTCGTTTGTTATTTCAAAATAAGGCTTAATCTAAAATAAAGTTTAACTATACCACCCTAAACAACTTTACATGGAGTTGAATATATATATATATGAATATATATATATATACACATATATATATATATATACATATAGATATATACATATATATATATACATACATGTGTGTGTGTGTGTGTGTGTGTGTATGTGTGAAAATGTCGAGCTAACTTCTTATGTGTGTGTGTGTGTGTGTGTGTGTGTGTATGTGTGAAAATGTCGAGCTAACTTCTTTTCTTAGTGGTCGTGAGTCTGTGATTAAGGCGAAGGAAATAGGAAACTGCAGTTTATTTGAAGATTCTTTTTGTGGTTTTGAAGCAGCAGAGCTATATACTCATGAGAAATATTGCAGTCTGAGAATTTTTACCCTCTGGAAGTTGGTTCCTTCAGCCTTAACATTTTCATAAACTATAATAACTCAACATTCACTAAAATATTTTTTCTACACCATGTACTACTTATCGTCAAGCTATTCACACATTTAGATCCGAGGAAAGTAGAATTTCGAGGAAATAGGCTCGCATTTGCGGGGAGGAAGGGTTAATAACCATTTAGGGAAATCATCTTCAGTTTACTCAACCAGGATTTGAACCCCAACCTCCGGTTAGCTACCAACCAGATCAGGCTAAACTACCAACTTAGTCCACTTTCCCCTAGATAGTGGTGCTAGCACACTTGAATATTATATTGACTAGCACAGTAACTACCTCATTTACAATTATCTATTTATTTTTTATTCCTTTCATTATGAAACTATTCGGTCATAGCGCTTTTGGTAACTTCTTATTTCTTATGAGAATAACAATTAGGAATATTCAAATCTATTAAAACAATAATTAAATTATTATTTTAAAATTTGTATTGTGGTCCTGTTATGAACTGCTAAGTGTTTGAGGAAAGCTAAACCTTCAATTCTTTCTATTTGCCTTAATCTAGGCACTAGTATATCTCACGTAAAACGTCATCTCAACAGAGCTAATTTGATATTTTAATATACATATTTTTTTAAACAATTATTAAACATAGAATAGAAGGTTTTTCATGTGTTATGTCATGTTGATATCTTTTCTCCATTTTGACATGAATTGTATTTAAAATAGCAACTATTTTTTTTAAAGAAATTACTTCTTACTACTCTTCTTAACTATCTTAGTTTAACTATAATGATGGGTTAAACATGTTTAATAAACAGTTTAAAGGAAATTTCTCTACATTTGCGTGGAAGAGTAGTGGTTAAACATTTAGGGATAAAGACCCTCAGTAGAACCGGCCGAGCTAGGGGGTGGCCAGACTGGGCGAGAGAGCGACTAAAATATAAAACAGAACACATTGGTTGTAATGAGAGGTGGCCAGACTGGGCGAGAGAGCGACTAAAATATAAAATAGAACACATTGGTTGTAATGAGAGGTGGCCAGACTGGAGCGCGCTTGACCCGGTACAGTCTAGTTTACAGGCGCTAGGTAATATTATTGTATGTTGGTTCATTGAGTGGTAGAAAAACTTCTCATTTTGACATTTTTATTAATATCGATAGGTTTAGCACACTTGCTACTAACGGCCTGGTTTAATTGACAAGATCATAAACCATACTTATATACATGTAAAACTGATATGTTAAAATACTTCACTATTATCAAAGTAGGCCTTTACAAATAAGAATCACCATTAGTGTGGAGAGAGAATTGGAAAACCAACCCAATTGATCCGGTTTAGAATGTAACCTCGACCTCCTTGTCACTTATAATCCAGTATATTGCGAGCCTGACACTTTAGACTTCGCAGCTACCAAGATAGTTTGTAATAAATGATCTATATCTAGAAATATAATATACCTTTACCTAAGAGCTAGGTGTTTGTTGGCGGAAGGCTGGGGTTCATTCCCCACCAGAGTTTATTGGGGGTGCTTTTCCTCTACTGTGTGATTTCACATCCTCTCTCTTGGTGATTGCTGACACTTTTTTTTTTGCACCAAGTCTTCATCCCCTCCAAACTATCCACATTTAAGGGGTTAAGGATGAGCAAGGTATAATTTATATTGAATGTACCAGCATTTGTGCGAAGAGAAAATCGAACAACCATGCTAAATTAGAATCCCAATCACAAGAGTTCCACTTTAATGCGAGAGTGACGTCTTGGACCATATGACCACTGTTGTGGACTCCTCATTAGTTTTATATTGGTATAAGATAGGTTTTTTTTTCTCAGTTAAATATGGCCATAAAGAGAACAGTTTTTTTTTTCTCTCCGAGGTCCTCTGTACAAACTCTTTGAGCCCGTTTAGAAACCCCAACAAGAAGTAAGTTCCATCTAACTTGGCTCAACTCTCTTCTCATCGTAGTTCGTGGTCGCTTCTGTTGTTGACTTCCGGTAACTGCCGCCGCTGGCTGCTGCTGCTGCTGCCTTTCTCTTCGTCCCTCCCTGTGATGTGATCTGACATAGGGGTAAACTGCTTGTTGTACCAAGGCGGCAATGTTGACTCTGGGTAAACACCCTGAGCTCGCTGCCATTTTCATTAGCTAAAACTAACTGTTGATGACTCAGAGTAGGGAGAGAGGGTTGGGGGGAAGCAAAATAAAGGGGAGAGGGAATACTGGCCGTAGAAACATACCCCTTCGTCGCTTTACTGACACCTACTTTATAGCAGTCAGTGCTGCCAATTTAGCTCTTTTTTTTTCACGTTACGTGTAACTATTTACTTGATCACTCTATCAATACAAATTCATTTCAAACAGTGTTCTTAATATTAAAATTTTAATAATGATTATTTTATATACAAAATTTGAAGCACTCCAATATTAAAAACTATATAAGCTAGGAAGTTTTTATCCAATTTTACGGCTGACTGAGAAATACCAACTTAAAAATTATTTATAAAATAGAAAGTATTGCAACAGTGAATATTATTAAAGTTGAGATGGTGATGGATCTTAAAGTTTTATGTGCCCTTGAAATTAAATAAAAAGTTTGATTTGCCAAATTGTTAAATATGTCATGAAATTATTGCCACAAAGTCTGTTGTTTGTAAAAGTAATATCTATTTGAGACTTGGGTTCATCTTTAGTTATATTTTATGTTTTAGTTATGTTTTAATTTTTGTACAATTGTGTTTATTTTACTTCAACTTAAAAATTATGTCTTGAAATCTCATCTATCTTCACTATCAGACGCCTTATTATTTTGTAAACTTGGTGTTTTATCCATTACTTAGATTCTGATTAGAAACTATTCGATGTATTTCGTTTTAACTTGATATTCAGTGGTTATTAAGGTCATACCTTGAGGGAAAAATCGTAATTTTAACTATAGCGAGGATGGCTGAATTATGAGAATATAAAATCTTTCGGAATTAAACAACTTGGTTCAAAATCAATACCTATATTAGGAAGTATTTTATATCATAAATAACAATGTACACTTGTTTATCGAAGAAATTTTTTTTAAAGATAATTTATTAATGGCCAATTTTTGAAAATTTTATTTCAAACTATAATAGACTATGTGACAAATTATGCGTGATTGTGTAATACCAATGTATTTAATTTATTTTAATTTATTTGAGGTATTAAATGTACTCTTTCTGAACCGACTGATTATATAAGCACACGATTTACAAACTAACACAATTATAAAACGGGCTCCGACCATTCATCTATCATTGTGTAAGACGAAGCAACAATTTCAGCAATGTTACTTTTTTTATGTTATGCAGAAATTCGAACCCCGGATCCTTAATTCAGTGGGCAGACTCACTACCAACGGATTGAAGGTGTCGATGGAGGTGTTGTCTCTGTCAATACTACTAATTTAGCTCAATTTTCACGCTAGATATAGATTTTTAAAAAATGTATCTGGCTGTTAAAATAATTGTTAAATAGCCTCTAGCGGGATTCCTAGATTTTTAGATTATATTTTAACCTAATTCTATGAGAAAACAAATAATATATTTAGAATATTTTATATCTTTTATAAGCCTTATCAACCCACCCGTCTGGGATATATGTATTTAGTGAAACAGAGTTTTAAATGAAATGCATCCGCATTCATGAGGATGAGGAGGGAGAACACATTTAGTTAAAATACCCCTCAGTACACCTGATTCTGGATTCGAGTTTCGACCACCTCGTCACTGGCAAGCTAGAATAGTTATGCTCTTGATGTTTAGACCACGTTCTAACAAATGCGGGTTGCATGGTTTTATTGAATTCTTAGAAATCTAGTTTAGAGGCAGGTAACTGAATTTAAGGTAGGCCATTTTTATGGATTAAAGTGTTTAGAATATTAGCTATATATATAGAGAGAGAGAGAGAGAGAGAGAGAAAGAGAGAAAGAGAGAGAAATACATTTAGGTTAATATATTTAAATATAATCTTACTATAATTTATAATATCATATACCGTAGGTTATTTTCTTTTATTAAGAAGACTTAGCCAATATATCTTAAAATTGAATATATATGTGTATATATAAAGTTTTTTGTTTATCTATAGTGAGAAATTAGATATGTTTAGTTGTTCTGGCGGGATTTTTATAATACAAGCTGGCAACACTGATATCAGTTTGGTACACCCCCCACGAGGCAGTGTAATTTTTTTTAGAGGTGGGAACAAAATATAAACTATAAAGTAAGCAATAATGTTGATTTAAATTAATCGATAAATAATGAATTTATTAATTAATATGGGTAAGAGAGATTGGTTTTTGGTTGGGGAGTATTGGGGGGTGGATTTAGGGCTTATCTGAATGCTAGAAGTGAACCAGGTGGAAAGTTAAATAAACGATCATTTCAGCAAGGACAGTAAAAAAAATGTACAAAATAATTTCAAAACATTAATTGAAAAAAATAAAGGGGAAGGGGGAGTTTGTGTTTCAATACAGATTTAAATAAATTTCATTTCATAAACCATTATTAAAATAATCGGCCTATCTTTGTCAATATAAATTGTGGTCAAATGAGGCAGTAGTTTAAATATTTAATGATTCAACGCTTTGATTAAAATTTGATGCACTGTAAATATTGTGTTTTGTTAGTTAATATTTGACTAGTAAAAGAGTGATACTATTTTAGGGGGTAGAGATAAAGGACAGTTTATTATTTTAATTTAAATACCACCCGCTTTGATGGCCACGAGGTCTAAGGCACCACTCTCGTGTTAGACTAGACTGTTGATGGCGGGGAGATCAGGATTCGAATCCTGGTCGTGTATAATGAGGTTGGATTTTCCAAAATAGTTTTCTACTCTCCTTCCACGCAAATATGGGTACTCTTCCTCTATATTCAACCTTCCTAATTATTAATACATTAGAGTAGTAAGAACGTAGGGGTATAACCCAAACGGGTAGTAAAATGCGGTGCTAAAAAAATAAAATAATCTATAGATTTGGTAAAAAGAACTTGAATTGGTTACGGGAATTCAGGAAACAACAGTAATGCTTGGACGTAGGGGTTTCACTATACACGCTAAGAGGCCCAGTGGTGTAGTGGTTAGTGCACCTGGCTAAGAGCTGAGAGGTCCCGGATTCGATTACCAGCTTGTCTCTTCGGTATTTTTCTCGAAAGGGCAACCACCCCAACGGCCCCCATTGTTTGGTTGATTAGACTTAAGTTAGATTTAAATGTTTCCATTGGTTCCACACCCTGATCTCATCTCATCGGGACATGGAAAGATCCTCCATGGAAAGGATGTACGGTTAGTACATTCAGGTGTGCCCTGGACAATGGTACATTACTACTGGATAATCTTTCCAGTCCTGGGCTACGAATGATGTAGCCCAGACGCGCAAAAAAAATTTATATATATACTATACATGATGAAGGATTTGGGATATATTTTTAAAGAGAGATGCTGTGGATATATTGTCTTAAGATATGGGGCCGTATTTTTTTATCCACCTTGTTTTAATCTAGAAGTTAACTACTTAAATATAGTGTTTAAATTATATAGTTTATTTCATGCACTCCTCCTCTTTACTCTTATGGACAGTCCGCATTCAACTACACTACACGTTTGGGGACGAGAAAGATCAAATCTGTCGTAAACGTACCCGCATTTGCTTGAAAGTTGAGAAACTATTTGTGGAAAAAACCACACTCAGTCAATTTTATTATTATTATTATTATTTAGCACCGCGTCTTACTACCCGTTCGGGTTATACGCTTAAGTACTAATTACGCTAATAGATTAGGACTTGGCAAGGTTGAATTTAGAGGAAGTGAACCCGCATTTGCGTGGAGGGAGAGTGGAAAGCCATTTAGGAAAAACCACCTCCAGTTCACCTGACCGAGATTCGAACCTCGATCTCCCCGTCCTCGGCAGTCGAGCTAAACACGACTAGCGCGTTAGCCAACTACGCCACCGAGGCGGGTCTCAGTCGATTTGACGTTTAGTCCACGTACCAGAAATGTATGTATCATACCATATATCATAAGACTGTAACTTACAACTCTGTTCTAGATGGAGCTTCAATTATTACAAAACCTATTAAGGACCACCAGAAATAATTGCTAAACCAAGTGGAGTTAATTCATTTAAAAATAATGCGGCAGATAAACATAACGAAGGTGAGTTTTCCGCTATTTCATTCGTCCGAATGCCGTTTTGGGCCATCTCGTTGGGAATTCACGAGAACAATCATCTGGCGAACGAATTATTGGTCGTTGTAATTATTGGTTGAATAGTTCCTTCGCTTATTAGTTATTACTGACTCATGATTGGTGATTGTAAAATTATTACTAAGTGAAAAATGGAGTTGGAAGGGATTGTTTGGGTTGGCTATGCGGAAACTCCCTTGGCATATCATAGATACGTGTAAAATATAAACAGGCCCCGGAATTTGATGATCTAAAAATTGTAAAAAAAACAATATAAAAGACACTACCTATAAATTCAACAAATGACTTCAAATTTACAAAATCTTAGCCCCATAAATATGAACAAAAACTTGTAATGCGTGCACTTGACTCATTCAAATGTGCAATTTACAGAAGTAAACAAAGATATATCTACGCAACCATGAGCGCCCATAGGGGTACAACATCCCCCCTTATAACTCTTCAATATTTTTTTTTTTGCTAAATAATTATTGCACAATCTACTTTTTGTTGTTAATTTTTATTTAAAAAAGTATGTATTTGGAATTTGGCTGCAATTTGTTATTAACAACTTATAATCATCAATATCAGAGTTAACAGAGGTAAAAACGATAGAATTTAGATTTATTCCCATTCCCTCTTCAACAAATTTATTTTCATTTTGTTCTTTTCAATAAACTTGTGAAAAATTTAATATTTATTTTCAATGAGTTCAGCTAAAACTAAATTTTTTTTTTTTTGTAAACATTTTTAGAAATATTTTTGTTGTGAAAATTTGTTTTTTAAGCTCATGTAATTAGCTCAGAATTATGTTCAGATGGTCTAAAATTCCCTCTCATAAGGTTAAATTCCTGAAATCTGCTCTCGAAGAAGTGCCACAAATCCCGGCAGATGGGACTCCAATCCACCCACCATTTGGAAAACCCACGTGGGCTCCCTTACACGCAGCGCTTGTAAGTTAATAAACATAGAAATTGTTTTACAAATGGATATTTCAGAAGTAATAGTTACCCTCTCCCAACGCAGCCCGCCCAGTTGCATTGACTTAACAGGAATGTGAATTTTACAACCATGCAATAAAGAGTGCACTGTACACACATAATTATTTTTTTCTCTAAACACTGCTTCTTACTACCCGATCGGGCTGCACGTCAATGTATAGTAATGATAATGTGCTAGGGCTAAAAAAAGGATGGATTTAGAGGAAGTGTACCCACATTAACGTGGAGGGAGAATGGAAAACCATTTAGGAAAAACCACTCCCAGCCCACCTGACTGAGATCGAACCCCAATCCTCCCCATTATAAGCCGTATAATCTATGCAAGAATGACGCCTTATACCGTGTGGCACCCAAGCTGGCTATATAGTTAATTTGAAGCCTAAATTATCTTCTTATTCCGATTATTGTATGGTTGGTGCATTCAAACAACATCTATAGTAATTTATTTTAAAAAAAGTACTTGTCTCTTATATAATAATTTGCTAATATTTATGTGTTTTTCCACACCCTCTAAAAGCGCCTGGATGGCCTATAGAGCTGAAACTTTCCACACATATAGTATAGAGTGGACCATGGTTCACAACCTAACGGAGGCGGATTATTTATTTATTTTTTTATTTTTTCTGAGGGCAGTTTACTGAAGGACAAAAAAAGATTAATTCGATTTTCTAAAATTCTGCTCTAGTGATTTTGATTAAAATTCGTATTTAAAAACGGTTTAACATTAAAATAAATTGCTGTCCACAATTTCTCATTAAAATAAATTTTAGGTTATACATACACCAGTGGAAATCTACAATTATTTTTATCATATTCCCGAAACTATTTGAGATAAGAAATAACTTACCATTGTAAAGTTTTATTACTATTAAAAATAAAAATAAATTATTTTAAATATATTTTTTTATCAAACCAATAGTTTCCGAAATATAAGTATGTATGTATATATATAAGAATATATATATTAATAATTTATATAAAATAATATATGTAATTGAGGTAATTTGAAAAGGGCGACTTAATTGTTATACTCTTTGCTGGACAAAGATATTCCTCTTTTCTCAAAGTTTCTGTAAAAATATATATTATTTCATTTAATGTCCTTGGTGGAATGTGATGCTCTAGGAGTCTCCGCCATAAAGTTTCGTGTCCAGCCCTACCAAAAATAGCAAATTTCAAGACTACAGGTCACCTGTGAGAACCTGATAATTTTGAAACGTGAATCATCGTCCCATTTAGTAAGTCAGTAGAGTTTATTTTATGTACAGAGATGTGAAGAACATTATTTATTTGGTACAAATAAACAATAAACAAAATGCGACAATCCTTGTCACATTCCTATTCATTACTTTACTGAGAAACTTACTTGATTAATGATGTTTGCAGTTTTGTCGTCAGAAAGGAGGGGGGTAGGGGGGGGGGGGCCCACGTCACATTTGT
>CABFWB010001898.1:72192-88533 GCA_902151455.1 Timema bartmani | reverse complement strand
GGGGGGGGTGAAATTTCGAGGTTACATGTTCTGATATGCAAAAAATCTAAAAAAAAATCCCTAAAAAATAAAAATAAATCCTAGGACCCGATTGCAGTGCCACCTACCGGTTCCAATTGTAAATCTAAACCATCCACGGACCCACTCAAACACACATAAAAAATTTCATCAAAATCGGTCCAGCCGTTTAGGAGGAGTTCAGTGACATAAACACGTACAGAAGAATTATATATATTAAGATATACACAAATAAATATACACGTTAACTAACATATATACGTATAACCTGAACAAGTAGTAAGAAGGGGTAGTAAAAAAAATTAACATGTATATTAAAACGTGCACATTACATAGCAAAATTACAAACGTATTCAAAATGTTTGGCAAATAATTGCACCACGTTTAACTATCCGTCCATGCAATCCACATATTTACACTAATAGGGAAGGGATGAAGAAGGTAAAGTTTAAAGGAAATACTCTTCCATGGAGGGAGTTTGGGAAACCATTGAGTAAAAAAAATTATCTCTGATTACACTGTCAGAGTTAAAACCCCGAAATAACCGTCACAAACCTAAACCAGACAGGAAAAGACCGAGGCCTTTACTTTGTGCACATGGGTTTGGGTTTTAATACATAGTTTTGTGCCATCCTGAAGGATGGGTCGCGCCCCCAAGTTTGAGAACTGCCGAGGAAAGAATCGCTGTAAGCTTGGAGGCGCACACTCTGACCAAATTGCCTTCGGTCCCGTGACTTGGCATGACCATGCAAAGAGAGGAAGATTAATGATTTCGACTCTCTGCCTTCACCCCTCGAATTAAAACCACCCTTTTCTCTCTCCCTCCCTTTATGTGTCGTGATACCGTACAGTCCCTTGGCGCCAACAGGTACAGTAACACGTGACCATCCGATTGAGTGACGCCAAAACACAACAACTGGAGACGACTTAGTTTATTTTTTATTTTTAACACCGCGTCTTACTACCCGTTTGGGTTGTGCGCAAACGTACTAATTACACTAATGTGTTAGGGATGAGTAAGTTGGAATTTAGAGGAAGTGTACCAGAATTTGCATTTGGGAATATTGGAAAACCACCCTCAGTACACCCAACTGGGCTTAGAACCCCGATCACCCCGCATTTAGACCATGAAACCACCGGAGTTGGTTTGACGTAGTTACTTATATAACACTTCTTATTTTCCGTTAGAGATATCCATATATTTGTCGCCAATGGGGTAGAGTTAAATAAGGTTGAATCTAGAGGAAATGTAACCGCATTTACGTGGAGTGAACGTGGGAAATCATTTATAAAAAGCCACCCCTTAGTGTTACAGGCCTGAATTCGGATCCTAACCTCCCATTACCACCAAATCACACTACACCCACTAATATTGGTGAGATAACTGCAGATCTTGTAGTATCTATGTTAACTGTTGCCAAATCTCCTCTCGCTTTCAGTTATGTCGGAAGGAGCTACTGGTAACCTCGTTGAACCAGCGTTGCGAAACTTGCTTGATATTTAAGGGGATATTGACCACACGAAAACGGTGACATGACAACGCTGTTTCCCAATAGCAGCCATGCAGTTCCCTCAAGAGATGATATCAAGTGTAGAAGAGTTATTATTCTTAGCACCGCGTCTTACTACCCGTTCGGGTTATACGCACTTACGCTAATGTGCAATGGTAGGGTGATTGTGAGATGAAATGGAGGACCTACAGTTTAACGTGGAATCCGAACCACGGTGGAGGCCTGGCATTCCTCACATTCACAAGTTGTGATTAATACACGTATTGTCAGAGGTGAAGGAAGGGTTTGGCAATCAGATAAATCTGTGCCGGGACCGAGGATTGAACCCCGGACCCCTAGCACAGAAGTCTGACACCTTACCCCTAGACCACCAGGTCACCAAGTGTAGAAGAGATTGTCGTTTAGTTCTAGCGCCCGCCCACTGATGTGGATTAATGTCAACAAATTGAATGAGAAAATATAATTTTCATTCTTGTACTTGACTTAATGTTCTTTATATATCGTAACGTAAAGGTGTTAGTGCTTTAAACAAATAAGAAAGTATAAGCTTTGGTAATGAATAGGAGATATACCCGGTGGGCATGTGAACTATGGCGTCGATTTATTCTTATCTAGTTTGCTGTTGACCAGGAGGTTGAGGTTGAAATCCTGGCTGGCTATAATGCAATGGTTTTTCCCCAAAATGGTTTCCCACGTACCCTTTAAACAAATACGGGTACATTTCCTCTTAATTATATTTTACTCATCCTTGACATATTAGTGGGAATTATCTTATATTCGGATGGGTTGTAAGATGTGGACCACATCATCCCTGTTCAACTAGTTTAAATAAAAACTTAGGTTTATAGCTTTAATAGGCAGTAGGACGTGATAGAAAATAAATGGTACGGTGCGCCACACAGAATTATTCTCTCTTTAATCTTAAAATAATATACATGGTTGCAGAAACACTCCATCAAATAGCATACATGAAAATAATACACAATATTACAGAAAATTTTAGTAAAGAAAAACATATTTGTCCACCAAAGAGCATAACAATCAATTTGATATTTCTAAGTACTCCATAAAAAAAGAAAATGTTTTCTTGTAGCTAAGAAATTATTGATTTAATAAAAAAATATTTCAAACAGAAGAGTTTTATATTTATTATTAATACATGTTTAAATGCTAAGTTATTTTGTATTTCAAATAATTGCAGAGATATGGTCAAAATTGGAAATTTCTGCCTACGTGTATCACCCTCAAATTTATTTTCATTGAAAAATGAAAATTACCATTTTGTTTTTAATTTTAAACAGTGTATAGATACTAAATTTAATCAAAATCGTAAAGTGGATTTTGATAAATCTATTTTTTTTTCTCTTTTGCCCTTCAGTAAATTACCCTTAATTTTATGGTTAGAAATCTAATTCCAAAAAACCCCTCGGGGTGGGAGGATCTTGTGACAACCCTAAATTACAAGCTTTAGCCCTATCGGTAATATGGTTTCGGCTCTAATCTGAGATACAGACAGACAGACAACATTGCGAAAACAACTTTTTTTGTTATCGGGGGGGTAATGAAACCTGGAACATCTCGAGGTCAATTATTTTGATGGTCCCAATAATTCTCTCTGCAAAGGTTTGAGAGAAAGTAAAAATTAATGTGGGTTCAAATAATATTATTCTTTATTTTAGATCAATTAAAATAGTTTCATAAAATTGTCTGAATGTATTTTACATTAAATAATTTATTTTTACTTTATCTCAACCCCCTCAAAGAGATAATTATTGTGATCATCAAAAGAAATGAACTCTATATTTTGATAAATGTCGGACGTTTCATTTACCCCCTGAAACTGAAAAGTTGTTTTCGTGATGCCGTCTGTCTGTCTCTTGGCCTAAAGTCGAAACTATTTTACCGATTAGGCTAAAACTGGGTGTTCAGGGTTTTCATAGGGTTTCCACGAGGAGTTTTATGAACTCCACATCCAACCCAAAAATTAAGGTTTGTTTACTGATGGGCAAAAAGAAATAAAAATAAATTTTCTCAACAACTGCTCTAATGATTTTGATTACATTTTGTATAGCATTGTTTAACATTACAAACAAAAACTCAACTATTTTTTTCTCATGAAAATTACATTAAGTGTACTTTAGAGAAGCGGAAGTTTCCAATATTGATGATACCTCCGTAACTATTTGAGATATCAAATAACTTATGATTGTAAAGATGCAGTATATTAAAAATCTAAATATTTTAGTGGGGGAATATTTTTTTTATAAACTCAATAATTTCTGAGCTATAAGCAAACTATTTTATGAAGCACTATGAAATATGGAATGAGTGTTATGCTCTTTAGTGTACATAGGTGTTCCTCTTTCTCAATGTTTCTGTAAAAGTGTATATTATTTCATTTATGCTCTTTTGTGTAGTGTTTATGAAAAAAATTATATTATTTCGTTTCACAGATATTACGAGTTTTTAAGTAAATGTATTTATGTTAATATTAAAGAGAGAAAGTATGTACGTTTCACTGTACAATTTATTTTAAAAGTGGCATACATATAAGAATAATTGTTTTAAGTACCAAGTCTTACTACCAATTCGAGCTATAAGTTTATGTACCAATTACGCTAATAAGTTCAAGATGATAAGGTTAAATTTAGAGTAATTGTAGCCACATTTGAAAGAAGAGAGAGATAGAGAGTAGGGAATCATTTAGGGAAAAAAACCTTTCAGTACACCCGACCGGGGTCGAACCTTAATATCCTTGTCATCGTCAGTCTAGTGATCTATTGTGAGAATAGCGCCTTAGACCATAAGACCACCGAAGCGTGTTGTAAAAAAAAATAAGTTGAAGTGAGAGTTTAAACCCATCAATCCAAATAACAATGGTTCTATGAAAATATCTGATCCCTTCCCTCTTCTTACCTCCCCCCTTGTAAAGCACAGAGAAAAAGGGGGTTACTTTACAACCCCATACCGAGCACCGCCTAAAACTCCCCACAACCACTAATCGCATTTGCTGGTTTTGGAAATTAAAATTCATCGCTAATTACTCGGCAAAAGGTTGTAATCCACGTACACTTGTTTGCAATGTAAAGTAGTTACCCTAACCCTCAATCCGTAAATATATAAAACAATTTGCTATTGATAGCGTATTATTATTCATAGAGGTTTTATGAAAAGAACAAGGTTCTGGTTTGATAAACTTTATAATTTGAAAACTCGATTGTTTTGACCTTGTAAAGGATTAAGTTTTTGATTAAAGGGCTACACTTTATTATGACCACAGGTCTTTAAAACATTCATTCAACTCATCTAGATTTTCGGGTTTGTAAGAATTTGGATGGAAGATAATATTATATTTATGAACAGTAATTAAAGAGAACCTTGTTATGTGAAATTTTGGATAGCTAGTTAAACATAAAATGATTCTCAATTTACTTAGTAACACAATTTTTATCGCACTCTAACAAACATGTGTCTAAACCTTATAAAGAATAATTACTATTATAAAAAAATTATTATTATTTAAAGGTTTAAGCTCTCAAAATCTCGGCCTTATGAGCTCCATTACTGAAACAATGTTGGCAAAGTTGGCTTAATGGTTACCACTTCTTGGCCTTTGGCCCAAGTTTTAAATTTAGGCCACGTGATTTTGTTTTAGCACCGCGCCTTATTACCCATTAGGGTTAAACGCTTATGTACTAATTAAATTAATACTTTTAAGGATTAGGAAGGTTATATTTAGAGGAAGTGTACCAGTATTTGGGTGAAGAGAGACAGAATGGAAACCATTTTGGAAAACCCAACCTCAACACACCCGACCGAGATTCGAACCTCGATCATCCCGTCACCGGCAGTCTAAGTCTACTGCAAGTGTAGCGCCTTAAACCATGCGGCCACCGAAACGGGCCACGTTAGATTTAGGAAAAGAGAAGGTAAAATCCCACCGTAGCTTCCCATAAAAATTGCTCTTGTGTAGACGACTAGAATAGTAATGTGAAAACAAGAACCTTTCACGTTTAGTAGAGTCGAATCGAAGCTAAGCGTTATAACATAATGTTACCTGTCATCCAAGCGATAGTAATAGCGATAGTTAATAGTATTGGTATTTATATATCTATGCAAGTATGCTATTTTCTATTTAATGTATATTTATAGTCTTTAATATGACATTGATGATGTAGTCATATTAATTGAGATTACGTTTTCCAACATATGATAATTTGTAAACAATCCTTGTTAAAGCAGAAAAACACAGAGCGTCTTACGAGTGCGTGTCCGATAAACGGTTGCGACTGATTGTATACAAGCCATTAACTAACGTAGCTTTCAAATAACGTCAGAGAATTCTGCCATAATATTATTAGTGCCTAATGCTATTATTAAATAGAGGTCACTTTTTATATCTCTTTGAAAACAAAATGGTGATAATCAATATTAATTTTGTAAAAATGAAGACTTTTGGTCTAATTGGCGTAATATTAAACGTAGGTCTAGTATCTATTTTAAATATTCTGGAGAAGTTCTGGAACATTAAATTTATGTTACATTCTTTATATTCTTTCAAACAAATATCTTAGCTATAAAAATATAAAAAATAAAATAACACTGCAACATTTTTCATAATCGTTTGTATTATAGTATCAAATGATATCCTACTTTAATTTGTTTTCAGAACAACTAATTAGATTCATTTATGAGTAAGTTTTCAATGTTCTCAAAACAACTCCATAGATGTCAATGCCTTAAGATCTCTGCGTTGGTCGTACACCAATATAAAATCTTTAACTTATATATGTCATCGGCAATGTGTGAGATCCAGGCGTTCTATAAAGTGCTTAGGCTCTCTATATAATGCCTAAGTGATTTTAGCAAAGTATGAAATAAACGAGTTTTGCTGTTGTATTTCATATTTATTTTCAAGTTCTTTATCTTTTTGAAGTCCCAGAATATAATATCATCTCTTTTATCCAGTTCTATGTAAGTCTTGCAGATTCGCCCAATTCCTAGGATTTAATTTGGTGAATCTACGTTATTTTAAAGTAGGATAGTTAGGTAAGGTTAGGTTAGGCTAGGTTAGGTTAGCTATTGATCTCGGTAATATATAATGACTGGTTATTTTATAAATTTCCTACGAAAAGCATGAAATACAACAGCAAAACTAATTTACTTCATAATTTGCTAAAACCGCTTAGGAATAATATAGAAAGCCTAGGCATTTTATAAAATGCCAGGTTTACACACATTGCCGTTAACATATACATAGCATTCAAACTTTATACAAACTTGGTCTGATTTTAAAAAAAAAATACAAACGTTCAGCCAATGAAATGCAAGGATTGATAAAACACAGCTATAATAAAAACAATAAAAGAAAACTTTCACTACACGAACAACAGTTGAACACTTTTAAGTGATATAATATCAAGAGTGCATTCACATGTCCTAGAAGTCTTAGTAAATATAAAGAGCTTGAACACAATATAGACATGTAGTTTAATCTTTGTACCCCCTTCATTAGTTCCAATGTTTAGTGAAAATATTCCACATTTGTCTTCTAAATTTCAGACATTACTGTTATAGTATACAGACATCCATACACTGCACAGATGACGTAATCTAACCCTAGAACAAGATTAAATCACCTATTGACAAATACGTAAAGCACCAGTTACATTTCTTAGAAACTTTGCATATCTTTACAACATAATCCTACGCATAAATATAGACATAAACATAAACATAGATTGAGAACTTATTTTATCAGAAAACTAGGCCACTAAGACTAACAAGACTTATGTAACTACAAAATACAAAAAAACTAAAGAACTAAAAAAAAGATAAATACAATACCATTGTTCCTGGCTACTTATATAGAGGTCCCGGGTTCGATCCCTGTCTCTTCCAAAATGTATATTTGAGGCAGTGGGTCTGGAACGGGGTGGAACTAAGACTCATGAGGACAAAATGAGGCGATACTTGAATAAATAAGACGCAGCTACAGTTTATAAAAGTGAGATTATTGGCTGGAAGTCTCGTTGTGCTGTCCAAATGACACCTTCTACTCGTAAATGTTGGCACTATCATCGGTTATGGCGATGGATGCTAGGTCAGCAGGGATGGGTTGTAGGATCACACCATGGATTTTTTTATAAAGATCTCATTACAAACACACTATGACCAGATCTCAATTCAAACAACATCATTTCAATGTTAACCAGAGAATTATGAAATTTAGTCTAATACTTATTGTTTCCAATCTTCATAAGTGAACAATTCATTAATATTGTAATTTCTGCATATATACATACATACATACATACATACATTCATTACATACATACATACATACATACATACATACATACATACATACATACATACATACATACATACATACATACATACGAGATAGGCAAGAAACTGTACATAGAGCTAAAAAAAGAACATTTTTGCACTTAATCCTTCCTTACTATCTGTATCCACACTTCCCTATCCTTGCATACTCCCTTAGCTTCAACAACATCCATAGACTGAGTCATACATGCTTTTATTCTTAAAAATTCCTAGTGGTTTTTTCACATATTTATCTACAACAATTAACCCCATCTTACATGATATATTCCTTCCTTTTGATCCACTTACTCTACCTTCATATATTTGCTTCGTCACTCGATCTACACTTATCCTCTCAACATGACCAAGCCAACGAAAGAGGCTTCTTACACATCGATCGAATTCCCTTTTCAAGCCGCATTTCTTCAGTACTCATTAATTACTGACATTGTCCATAGAAATATTTTACATATACATTTCTTAGATATCTCATTACAGTTGCATTCATCTTGCACTTGTGGTTCTCCTGACAATCTCACGCTTCACATCCATAAAACAATGTTGGCGTTAACATAATTTTATATACTGCCTTCTTTTCCTCTCCACATACAGCATGTCAATTTACTTTCCGAGATGCATTCACGCATCTGTTGATTTCACCATCCATCCTTTCATTTTTACAGAACATTCTGGCCAGATACACTAAATCATTCTCTTCTTCTCTCGGTCTTCCATTTATACTAGGTTGACAATCATTTTTTGATCCACCCTCTTGAAAAACTATCACCTTTGTTTTGGATACATTTATAAGAGGATCCATTCTGCCTGTCGCAACACTCAACTGATGTAATGCATTCTGCGAGTCACTTTAATTCTAAGCATACGGCATCGTCTGCATATGGCAGCATTTTTACATTCACATCGTCTGTTTGTACACCAACCACGTCCTCACAAGCATCCTTCATACATTTATTATCCAAGAATGTCTAGCACCCTGTTCAATGTCAAACTATTTTCTCAAAGCTTCCTTCAACCTTAACGTACGCTTTACTTCGATCCTTCACCGCCGTAATTACATTTACTAACCATGCATCCACACCAGATTATCTAAGAACATTCCATAACATACTCCTATTCACAAGATCGTATGCTTTCTTCAGATCAACGAATATACAATACACTCACTTCCGTATTGCCATAAATTTCCCAATCACTTGCTGCAATGCAAATATCTTGTCCATGCAATCTCTACCTGGCATGAAACCACATTGCACACCCTTAATCTTATTCGCAGGGATTTCACGCACCCTCTCAATTAAGACTCTCCCAAAAACTTTGCCCGGAATACTAAAAAAATTAATTTTCCCATAATACTTACATTCACGCTCACTGCATATGCCTTTGTACAACGAAATATTGACACCATTCTTCCAGCCATTAGGAACATATGGAATCCCAGCACACACATTGAACAACTCACACAATTTGGCAAGTAGTACAGTGCATTTAACTTATGATCCCATCTACGCCTGCAGATTTGTCATTCTTTAACACTTTCATAGCTTTTAACATCTCAGCCTCATTCATTTTTTCACTCGTCATAACATTTTCTCTATTTTCTGATAATTGCTCTACGTTTTCACCATATTTTTTCTCAAAACACTCCCTCTATTTTTCACTCATCCCAAATAATCTCACTACTTTTATTCTGAATTTCATAGGCCTTTCCTTACACTGCTTGTTTCGTTCTCTTAACCCAATATCAAAGCAGCTTATTTCCTTCAAAATCTTTCTGCATTCTTTCTATTTATCTCAATATAATATGTTTCCTACTCTCCTTTAATACTCTCCTTGCCTTAATCTTTTCTCTTTACATCCGTTCCACAACCTCTTACGTTCTTTTTCACTCTTCACAGCAATCATTAGCTTGTACGCTTATTCCTTTTCTCTTACAGCTCCTTTCACCTGTTCATTCCATCAAGCATCTCTTTTTAAGTTTCCCACCACCGCAGATCAATCCACATCTTTCGTGCACTCAACTACGGCTGCATTTATTCTGTTACAAGCATTTTCCATATCATTAGCATTTATTTGATATTCCATTCATGCTCTTGTAAATTTAATATTTTACCCAGAAATCTTTCATATCGCCCTATCACATTTTTATCCTGCAATTTTTTTACTTTCACTCTTACTTACTTACTTAATACTCTTGCTCCGCTTCCTCACAAAATTCCTACCTAATTCAACTAATGAGATCGCTAGGAAGTGATACATTCCACATTCAGCTCCACACACAGCCCTAAAATTATTTACCAAACTTCAAAGTCTTTCATCATCAAACACATTCATTGTTCTTGAATCGCGCCTTTGCCATGTTGATTAAACCATGTGACACAATAAATTATTTTATTTTGAAAAAATACCTCAAATAGTTTCACTATTGCTATCTGTATCTCTAAGAACAAATCAACTAACTCCTTCAATCTTAGTTATCGCTTCAGGTAATCAGTCATGTTGAGAGTCGAGGCAACATTCAGAAGGACAATTCAAATTTGTAGTGTCAAAACTTTACGATTATGAGGTGAAAGTCACAATTGTGTGTGATATCATTTCCTGTCATGTTTCGAATTCAAGTAAAATATATATGTTTGAAAGTGTCAGTACATCCGGCTAGGATTTTAACCACAACTTTCCCGTCAGTGATGAGCCAAACTAGAGGAGTCTGGCGTTTAGCCCACTGGCCCACCCATGTGGGTTACTATTATTATTAATATTATTATTATCATTATTATTATTATCATTATTATTATCATTATTATTATTATTATTATCATTATTATTATTATCATTATTATCACCGCATCTTACTAACCGTTCTGGTTGTAAGCACTTACGCTAATGTGTAATGGTAGAGTGATTGTGAGATGAAATGGAGGACCTACAGTTTAACGTGGGATCCGAACCACGGTGGAGGCCTGGCATTCCTCACATTCACAAGTTGTGATTAATACACGTCTTGTCAGAGGTGAAGGAAGGGTTTGGAAATCGGATAAATCTGTGCCGGGACCGAGGACTGATTCCCTGACCCTCAGCACAGAAGTCTTGACACCTTACCCCTAGACCACCAGGTCATCGATGTGGGTAGTAAATAAATGTTCTAGGATTTAGTTGCTATGTTTTCCTATGGTTAAATTATGTTAAGGCCTTTGTAAACCCTGAATTTGGTAGAGTAACAGTTTAGAAAATTCAAACATATTTTATTGCGGTCAACATTTATAACATTTTACTATATTATTTGTGTTATTTTATATTGATAGTATCTATTAAAAGTGACAGTTGAAGATAACATGACATTATGTATGAATATATTAAAATTGTTTTGGTAATTTTAATAGCTACCAGATACTGTTCTTTCAAAAAATTCAGGCTATAGTGTGCAAACTCCGTCTACCCTAAAAGGTAATAAGTAGTCTTACCTTGACTGTTTAAACTATGGTCCTGTCTTATAGCCTAAGCTACACCATAGTAGAACCAAATAAATGTTGTAACTTCCATAGTTTTTTGGAGGGTCCATACATTCAAAGTGTATATATTTTGTACAATGTCTCTCAGGTCTCGAAGCCGGGTCCTGTTTATCCTTAGTATTAGTCAATAAAGTCATGTGCTCAGCCCCCATCCACCCTCAGATCATGCTGGAAGCCGACCTTACACTCACTTTGTAACTGATGCTCTAATATAAATAATCCACCCCCTTCCTACAGTTTTTTAATTAATCACGTGAAATTAAGCGAAGGTTTTCGCTTAGTGCCTTACGCCCTTGCTAATAATCTGTCTCTACACTCCCTGCACAGAAGTTTTACCTGCACCGCATCTTATTGCCCGTCAGGGATATCCGTATACGTACACCAATGAAGTAGGTACAGATTACAGGAAATGTATACGCATTTCATGGCGAGAGGTGGGTAAACCATTTAGGGAAACTCACATTGATGGTTACTTAGTCCAAGGCGTCACATCCCGGTCAAGTAAACTTAGGCGGTTTTTCCCCAAATTGTTTTTCACTCTTTCTCCATGCAAATGTGGGTACACTTCCTTTAAATTCAACCTTCCTCACGGATAGCACATTAGTGTAATTAGTACATATGCGTATAAACCGGACAAAAAGTGAAACAAGTGAGTAGTTTTTAAAACCCACATCAGCAAGCACGCGAAATAAATGTCAAATTCATCTAATTTAGTCTTCTAATGAATGACCTGAGGTTTGATTCCTATCTGGTTTTCACTCTACCTTCAAGTAAATTAGGGTACATATCCTCTATAATCAGCATTTCTCATCCTTACGCCATTAGTGTAATTAAATCAGGACAGCCTCTACGAGTAGTGAGACAGTAATAAAAAAACACTTAGTAGCGCCAATAAATACGTATTTCCTTTGTTTTATGATAAATGTTATTGATTGTTAAAACATGTTTATGACAAAGCTTTCGTTTTAGAGTATTAAAATAAAACTTTAATACTATGCAAATTATATTAAAAATTAAATTAATTTAAAACCCAGCAAATTTTCCAAGTGGGTTGGTTTTGCAGGTTTCTAAATATCTAATTTCGTTTTTAAATTTCTAAAAAGATTTTTCTAAATAGAATGGAGCGATTTTTAGTCAAGTTAGAGTGTCAACTTTGTTGGGTTTGGTTTTCCTGTGTTCGATAGGTCGGGGATCGTATACTATCTGAATATAGTGATGGCGCTATTTTTATTAAAATGTTCTTCAATTTCTCTTCACGCAAATACGAGTAAATGTGTTCAAAATACTACCTTCTTCAAAACTATCACATTATTGTTGTTAAATGTGAACATCCCGGATGGGTCGTAGTATGCGGCGAAGAAAAACAACAGCATTGCACTCAACTTTGTGAAATTGTTGTTTAGTTGATAATCCATATTAAATTAAGAGTGTTTTTTTTTTATTCTAAACTAACCTTTATCTCATAAACATTTTTTTATCTTGTTTTCCTTGCCGGGATCAAAATTTGTGCCAGAGAGCTTTCGATCAGTGAATAATGCAGTAGAAAGCTTTTAACGTCATTTTAACCCTAGCGCTCCCAGTGGACGTACGTTCAACTACTCTGCTCCGTAGAAAGGCTAAAGGCTTTACTCAACAGGGAAAAACAAAAGCAAGATGGCTCTTCATCTCTGATACCCCTCTCTTTCCCTCATATCCCCCACCCTGATATTACCACCCCTTTCACGGACCCTCAAAAAGTGCCCCCCAACATATAGTAGTAATAGAAAATAGAAATGTTAAGACTATTATTTTGATAGTTGATGTTTCGAGCTTGTCCCCGTAAACACAGATTAGTTGAAAACTTATTTATTTATTTATTTATAAAGATCTAAAGCTACATATAGTGTAAGGGGTGCACATACTTATTATGACTATTTTGTACAGCGTCTTACTGCCCATCCTAGCAACGTCCTAAGCACCACTTAATAATTGTGCCAAGATTAAGGGTGGGGAAATCTATTTTACTGAGAGTCGCTATAAATAGTACCTAGGAAGGTTATATTGAAAATTCGAAGAAATCTTACAAGCAAGCAGTGCTGTTGAATTGGTACGCCAAATCTTTTACTGGGGCTATAGTCCCGGGACCCTAGCCCCGGCTCCTGAACCATTCTAACCGGTCTTGTGAAACTTCAAAAACTACATTTCATGCCCTTATTTAGGAGATTTTTTTCTCTAAATAATTTTTGTGAGTTCATGAATAAATTTTCCTGCTCTCGATGCTTAGCTGTGTTGGTAGGTTCATCATTGATATAATTCCTCGGTTTCTCGCTAGATATCACACGTATCTTTTTTTGATAGGTTGTAAGGAATAGACACAGTTGTTGCTGCTGAATCTTTGATGACTTTCTAATTTCTGTGAAAGAACTGTTCACCAAATATGACAAAATTTTGTGCGCCTTGGGTAATATATCCAAGAATATTGAACAATCAAACTTGATTCCCGTTGGGAGGAAAAAGCTTTGCAAAAGAAATTTATTAAGTTTGAGTCTGACTTTATGTGTGTTCTTTGGCATGATATTTTGGAAAGATTTAATAAAGCTAGTACTAGCTTACAGAAACCTACTATAGATTTGTTAACAGGCCTAATCGAGTCATTAGCCAAATTCATAGTCGATGAAAGAGCTAATTTTTGAAAAATATGAAGAGAAAGCTAAAATATTAAGCGAAAACTCTCCCAGAGGTTTTGTTAACTCATCTGAAAGACAACCAAGGAAAAATTATGCAGGAGATGACAATGCCAACAATAAGACTCTTATCAAAGGATGGAAAAAATTTGAAGTAGAAGCATTTTTTGTGATAATTGATAAGTTATAAAGTGGGCGTAATAATCGCTTACGCTATACAGTCTTACAAAATATTCAATCACAATTTCAGTTTTTAGTTGATAGCAGATACTATGAACGAAATTTCGCTTAATAACCGTTTAATTTTTTACATTGAGGATCTTGATGGATCTTTAAAATTAGAGCTGTCACAGTTATATGACTTTATCAAGAGTGTTGATGAAGTTAGTTGCCAAGAGATTGCTAAATATATGTATGATAATAATTATATTAATGTTCTTCCAAATATAATTACTCCTTTTAAGTTGTATTTGGTAGTTCCTCTAACCAACTGTGAATCAGAACGCACTTTTTGTTGTTGTTGTTGTTGTTGTTGTTGTTCTGTAACAACTTCAGTTTGTTCCTCATATGAATAAGCATGCTCATCAATTTTAAACATTCCTATATCTCTGAAGTGTTCTTCTAATTTTCATTTTCTGCATTCATTAATTTAGTGTGTTACAACTGAGAATACTTCAAACATGCTAAATGCAATTAGTATACTACAATATAATACACTGAGATACTAAAAGATTGAATATTAGGCAAGTATTTCCTCATTTCTGGCATTGACCAAAGAAACAATTATATTTATATTAGTCAATTTTAGGTAAAGATGGTTAGATATGCGTTAGATTAATTCTAGTATTATAGATATAACGAGTGACACACAAATAAAAGTCATTTTTTATAAATAAATTAATTAAAATAAGGGGCTTTCATTTTATAGAAGAAAATATTTTGTATTTAGAACTACTCTTAATACGTATTTACATTTATTTATCCCTCGATTTATTATTTATTTGGTTTTATTCCATGAGTGTTTCTGTGGTAATGACCGACAAGCCCTCACATTATCTTTTGTGCTTTAAAGTAAAGTCCCCTTCAATGTATAATTTAATTGACTGATTGATTGAAACATTTTAATATACCTATTTACAATAATTCAGTTATCTTACACACGCATTGTATTCCCTTATTAAACAAAGGGGTCTTGTTTCAATTATATGGACAGTAGCGGTGCAATTGCAAGCTCATACTACAATTTGGAAAGGTATTCTATTTATAAACGTCACTTTAAAACATACCTGAGAAACAGTATCTCTCAAATGTGACTTAATTTAGCACTGCATCTTACTACCCATTTATTTGCTAACTACGCTAATGTGTTAGGGATGAGGAAGGCTGAAATCATAGAAAGTATACCCGCATTTAATTGGATTAGCGAGAGTAAAATTAATTATACCCACCTCGGTGGCCCCATAGTCTAGGGCGCTACTCTCACAAAGACTATACTACCGAAGACGGGGAGATTGGAGTTCGATCCTAATCGGGTGTACTGATGTTGGTTTTCCCTAAACGGTTTTCCACTCTTCCTCCACGCCAATGCGGGTACAATTCATCTAAAGTCAACATTCCTAATCCCTAATACATCAGTGTGATTAGTACATAGGTGTATAGTCCGAACGGGTAGTAAGACGTGGTGCTGAAACAAAATTAGTAGTAATGTGTGTCTCCGATCCTATGTTCTTTTCTTTAAATTATAGAAATAAATTTTAAAAAAATCCTGTTTCTCTACTGAGTCACTTGTGTGAAAACTGCTATTATAACTATTCGTACCCACATTGGTGCGTGAGTGTGATAAACACCAGGTTCATCTAGTATAGTTCTTAGGTGACACGGAGACTGGAGTTAGAATCCTGGCCGCGGGTACTAACGGCGATCCACTCTTCCCCTACACAAATGAAGGTACATTTCCACTAAATTATTATTATTATTATTATTATTATTATTATTATTAGCACCGCGTCTTACTACCGTTCGGGTTATACGCACTTACGCTAATGTGTAATGGTAGGGTGATTGTGAGATGAAATGGAGGACCTACAGTTTAACGTGGAATCCGAACCACGGTGGAGGCCTGGCATTCCTCACATTCACAAGTTGTGATTAATACATGTCTTGTCAGAGGTGAAGGAAGGGTTTGGCAATCAGATAAATCTGTGCCGGGACCGAGGATTGAACCCCGGACCCTCAGCACAGAAGTCTGACACCTTACCTCTAGACCACCAGGTCACCATTTCCACTAAACGC
>CABFWB010001898.1:59050-71255 GCA_902151455.1 Timema bartmani | reverse complement strand
ATAGGGGTATTAGCACGAAGCTCTCATGGGACAACCGTTCTCTTGTTGTTTTTTTAGATCTACCTCTGCGTAATGGCGACCAATGTTTACTTGTGTTAATAAAAAATGGATCATGGTCAAGCGGTTTTTTTTTTTACTTTTGTAATTTGACTAATGTTAATTATGTAAATAATAATTTATTGAATTTATAACTACTACGATTATTTATAATAGTATTATTATAGGTGGTGAGCGGAGCTAAGTTTTTTTAAGCCCCGCGTCTTACTACCCGTTAGGTTATACGCTTATGAGTATTAATTATACTAATGGCTTTAGAGATTAGTAAGGTTATATTTCAAGGAAGTTTACCCGCATTTGCATGAAGGGAGAGTGAGAAATAATTTTGGAAGAACCACCTTCAGTACTCCCGACCAAGATTCGAACCTCAAATCTTCCCATCATCAGCAGTCCAGCCTACTTCAAGAGTAGTGCCTTAAACCATGCGGCCACCGAAGTGGGTCGTAGCCAAGTTAGACCGAGGAGTGAGGAGTGAAGAGAAGAGGGAAACATTGATAAACTAGTAGACAGCAAGACAAACTGAGTGTAACTTAACTGCGTTTTAGACAAATTAATATTGGATCCCTTAGCGGTTCTCGAAATAATGTATGACTTAATTTTTTTTCTAATAATAGTAGTTTTTAAATTCAAAGTGACTGAATCTAAAAATTATTATACGTTTTTTATAGAAGCCACAAAACAGTTTTTCGGTCAAACTATGCATAATCTAGTCAGGTGGTATTGAAGTTTGAGGTGTCATGTAAAAGACAGGCGTCATTAACATTTAATTAGCCCCAATATTTCTACAGCCTTAATTGCTATTATCTCCATCACAACCGTCATACAATTGAAACATTGTTTACATTTTCACCAAACATTCTAAAATACATATAAAAAACAAGTTTTTTTTTAAAAATGTACCGTATGGCGATATAATATAAGGTGTTGCATTTACTCCTACGACATAAAATTCTTCACCTCACTAGCTCCTGCCAAGGATCCCATCGGGCTCATGTAGGTCATGTTTGTGTACAATACTTTCTTCATGTTACAGGAGTAAATGGCAGACCTTATATTTTATCGGCATAAGGTACATTTATTAAATACGTGTTTTTTTTAATTTATATAAACTTAAATAGGATATGTTTGAAAGGATTAGGGCAAGGTCCAAATTCTGGTCAGGTATAAATCCAGAGTAGCTTTTAGGCCTATATATTACCTGCAATGGCTGTACTTTGCACCGCTTTATAGATTTAGCTGGAATTTTAATAGAATGCACTGTCACGCAAATTATAGGAATATATGGAAAGTTTCAGCCGTCAATCTCTATCAGAAGTGACTGAAACAGCGATCGGAAGTTTGGATGACAGTGGACGGGAGTAAGATATATTAATATAAAAATACTAAAAATAATAAGCAATGGAGTTATCTCAAATTTTAATAGAATGCATTGTCACTCGAATTAGAAATATGTATAAAGTTTCAGCCATCTCTTTATATTAGATGTGAGACTGAAAAAAGTGGTTGGCAGATTTTATGACAGAGGCAGTGAACTAATATAAAGTGAATAAAAAGGTGTTTAATAGAGGTAGAGAGGGTAAATGGAAATAAAATTCTACTCTCTCTATCGTCCGAATGTTGCGGATGAATTCCCAAGTCGAAGATAACTAATGCATGTCCTGTTCTCTGGATGGCTACTGTAAAATCAGCAACCTGTATTTCAGTTGGGTATGCGCTTCTCGCTCGTTCAGATCATGCATAACTCATGCGAGCCAATGCCTCCTGTTACAACGAACAGCTTCAGGCGATGGAAGGATAGACATTCGTGCGCTTTCCACAGATGCAAGCCCAATTTTAATAGGAATGGTCTTAACGGGCAGCTGTAAAATATCTTGATTTTCTTCAGAATGGATATATGAAAAAAATAAAATATTATTAACACTTTTTTTGCTGTCAACACTAGAAACATTTTACTGTATTATTATTATTATTATTATTATTATTATTATTATTATTATTGTTCTTTTATAAATAGTGATAATAGATATCAAAGGTGACAACTACAGATAACATGACTTGATTTATGAATACGTGAAAGTAGCTCTATCAGCTTTATCTTCGACTCGGTAGTTGGCTTATTGCAGCCATTTGTACAATTATTATAATTGTACGGGATTGCATATTAAGAATCAAATAGCCAAAGCTATTATTTATGCTTTTTAGTGAGGATTACTCCATCTAGATATCATATTCTGAAAACTACCAACTACCGAGTCGAAGATGGCTGCGTTATCTGATAGCTCATGATATTAATATAATCACATACTTGTAGCCGACGATTTCCGCACGTCCATCATAGACTCTGCCTTAAAATATGAGTGAAGAATGACCCTAGGCACGGGAAGAATCCCGGATAGCTCAGTGGTTAGAGCATTGGCGTACTAAGCCAAAGGTCCCGGGTTCGATTCCCGTATCCAGGTATCATTTTTCAATTTTCAGGATAAAATAAAGTCTAGTTATAACAAGGTCACAACAAAACACTCTAAGATAATAATTTGACGATTGTTCTAGTGGTTTTGAAGATTCATAGTTAACATTCTCATAAGAAATACCACCGAGTGATATTGTTATCTTCCTTCTAGTAGGCAATACTATTAATACTGACACATTATCGTTCTCGGCCACGAAGGGGACCTCAAGTGAAGTCAAATTGTGTTTTGAGTCTAACCGTTCACTCCCCAACCCCCCACACCCCAACATTCCCTCTTCTTTGCAAAGTAAGAAAATGTAAAAATACATGGAGGGGCGTGATTGGAAACTTTCCCGCCGAGAAGTCGGTTAGTGGTGAGATTGGTCGGAAATGACTGCAAGGGTTTTACGAAGGGGGGGTTGGTCCAGTGATTCAATTACCTCCCCCCTCGACCCTCACACCCCAATCACCCAGACATAACCATCTTATCTCTTTTTCGTCTATCCTTCCACTTTAGTTTCTTACAATAACATATATTATAGAACAAAAATTGGCTATTTCACACAGAATTTATCCTCATCGGTCTAGTTTGCCTGTGACTAGGAAGGTTGGGGCTCGAATCTCAGTGAGTGCACTGAGGGTGTTTTTATCTAAATGGTGTATCACTCTTCCTCCACGTATATTTGGTTGCATTTCTTCTAGATTCTACTTTCCTAATCTCTATCACATTAGCGTAATTGACGTATTATTCGGGCTATAGGCATATATATGTAGATATGCGTACAGTCCGAACGGATAGTGATACGTGGTGAAAACCCCCCCTCCCCATCAACTAGAAAAGTTAAACAAAATACAGAGCTCTGGAATTTATTTGAATTATTTAACGTGCACTTTCTGAACCGACTAATTATATCTGCACACGAGAATTTTTATGACCTATAGAGAAAGAGCATTATAATTTTTTTTTGCCGGGATATATATTTTCAAATAACTTGCCAAGGTTCTTTTATATGTCACAATTGATATGGAACTGTCAACTTTACTACCCCTCCGAAGGAAGTTGTGCTACGTATTTTTTATCGCTCAAGGAAAAAAAACAACTTCGAGCATGGTTGGGTTTGAACCCACTAACATTTGGTCCTGAGGCGAACACTTTACCTCAAGAGCACCAAGGTCGACCAGATTAATGGGAGTCACCATAGCTGTGATTGAAGATAATTCAAAACAAATCCAACGCCTTAACAATCCTATACACACACTTTTGAGATTGTGCTGTAAGTCACCAACCATTCGTCCATATTATGTGTCGTTCCGTAGTAGACCGTATTTCGAAACACATCTTACCACTCTTCCGGGTGGTTTTACATTTTTACACAAATGGGATAGGGTTGAGGAACGTAACATTTAGATAAAAATATACCCTTTTTGCGTGTAAGGAAAGTGGAAACCTGTTTATGAAAAACACGCTCATTAATACACATCCAACCAGGATTCGTACCTCAACCTTCTCGTTACAGTAAAACCAGACCAGTATACCCTGATTTTGGTTGGAAGAACAGTAGAGAATATTCAAACATATTTGTTTGCGGCCAACATTGATAACATTTCTTTATACTACATGTATTATTTTATAGGTATTAATAATATCTACCAATAATGACAGTTGCAGATAACATGACTTTATGTATGAATATATTAAAATGGTTTTAGTAACTTTGGTAACTAACTTCTACTGTTCTTCCTACCAAAATCATACTATAGTTTAAAATGTACATATCTTAGGGCATCCCCCAATTACGATAGGGGAAGGACTCAAACCCTTCTAGAACCTCCTCCCCCCTTGCTATGGAACAGACCTGGCCCTTATTACAACCCTGTATGGTTGAGGGTTGACCAACCAGTGTTAGGACCCAGAGTTAAATTATTGGCAGGTCTTAAAGTGTATAAAGGTCAAATTAAGTTGGTGCCCGCCCATTCGATTAAAGGTAATTTAATTATCTTGGCTATATTATTACGCTTCTTTCTGAATTAATTAGGATTAGTCAGTAATAGCTAGCTTACTTGCACTAAAGTGTACTAATAAAATGCACTCTCTAATCCTACGATCATTCGAAATTATTGTAACCATATCCTCCCTTAGTAATATACCCATTGCTATTTTTACTTTCTCTCTATCTTACAGTTAGAGAAAGTATTGTGATCGTCAAAAGAATTGAACTCAAGACTTTGAACAATCTCGACGTTTCATGACCCCCCGAATCCAAAAAAGTTGTTTTTGAATTTCCATCTGTCTATCTATCTGTCTGTCTGTACCTCCAACTAGAACCTAAACGATTTTACCGATTGGGCTAAAGCTTCGTATCTAGGGTTTTTATAGGGTCGCCCCAAGGGGTTTTTGGAATTGGATATCTAACCCTAAAATTAAGGGTAGTTTACTGAAAGGCAAAAAGAGAAAAAGTTGATTTTCTCAAAATTGGCTCTAACGATTTTGATTAAATTTCTTTTATAAACATTTATAAATATTACAAACAAAATGGCTACTTTAAATATTTCGGTATAATTACTTTAAGCGCTCCGGTCTGATGCGTAATTTATAATTTTTTATCATATCTCCGAAATTATTTAAGATATGAAATTACTTATCATTACAAATATGTAGATATATTTATAATACAAATACTTTATATGAAGTATATTTTTATTAAACCAATAACTTTCAAGTTATACGCAAATATATATATTTCTTAACTTTTCGAAAACTAAAGGTAAAGTATTGCGACCGTAAAAAAAAAATATAACCTGAAATATTGATGGATATCTACGTCTCATGACCCCTGAACCTTTAAAAAGTGGTCTTTGCAATTCCGTCTGTCTGTGTGTCTGTTTAAACTTAAAATTAAGAGTAGTTTAATAAAGGGTGAAAAGAGAAAAATCTATTTTCTCAAAATTGGCTCTAACGATTTTGATTAAAATTCGTATCTAGGCGTTGATTAAGATTAAAAATAAACTGGCTATTTTAATTTCCCCATGAAAATTACTTTTAGGGTACTTTACAGAAGCTGAAATTTCAGTAGCTCCGCAACTATTTGAGATACTAAATAACTTATCATTGCAAAATTGTAGTACTATTACAAATAAAACACTTTTATTTTAAATATATTTTTTATAAAACCAACCGTTTCTGAGATATTAGCAAATATATTAATACAATTTTGTGAGCTTTAGTCGTAAAGCGATATTACCTAAGTTTTAACGCAATAATTCTCAAATACCATAGAGTAATTAAATATAAGTACGTCTCTCAACAAGATTTTGTTATTTTTCCTTAAACCTCTTAGGAGAAATGTTTGTACAACAATGATCTACCTCCATTTTAGACTCAATAGTCAAATTATTGGTCAAAATTTATAAATGAGGAATTTAATATCAATGCGATGACATGAAGATGTGCAACACCTAATAAAATGTCGAAAATTTTAACAGGAAGTCGAAATTTTAATACAAAGTGTTGACCCTTGTGGACCCAATATTGATTTTTTTTATCGGTTCAAACATACAAATGAGGACATTAATTCTTTAAAAATAAAATTATAAAATTTTAAACCATGACTCAAAAATTGTTTTACATAAGTATAATGCAATTTATGCTTGTGTTTGCTAGTGTATATTATTTCGTTTCACACATATTACGAGTTTTGATTAAATATCTCCATTTTTAAACAATAGAGCGAGAAAGTCCGTGCGGAGTTTCGTACCATTTATTTATATAGAGACAAGTTTAAGTGTTCCTAAAAAAAGATCACATTAATTTGAAAATTATACTAAATATTATTCAGATAGGAATTCTTGGCAAAATTGTTATAGCCATTTTGAAAAAATACTTAAAATTCTATAAAATTAGTCATTAGTTGACTGCATGCCCCAGATTATTTTTTATGTAAAAACAAACAAAAACTCTTATTTACCATACAAAGCCTTCTAAAGATATATATTTTGAGTAAAACTAAGCTATTTTCGAAATATTTTGGTTTTTCAAAAATCAATCATCAGTAAGTTATCCCTAATTTTAGAGCTAAAATCAAAATTAAGACTTCCCTCGAAGTATGACCATGTAATATTTAAATATAAGTTTGAAAAAATCTATCAAACTCAGTTACAGATATACAGACATGGGGACGGATAGAAGGGTAAGACCCATTTTTTTGAGTTTGGAGACACACAACACTTCAAGATCCATCATAATATTGAGATTCAAAATGTTCACTATCAGTATTATTTTCTGTGTGAGAATGTAATTTTTTTTTTTAAGAGTCGATTCTTTGAGAGAGATGTGGGTAAAATAAAAATATTGTATTATGGACAGTTTCAATCAAAGTGTTACGAATGTCATTTAAATTGACAGGGAACTTCGAGGGTTTAGTTTTCTATTGAGAGATACTTCCCAATTTTCTTTAATTCCGGAGAATTGATCCTTTTGGTCTTAATTTAATTTTTATATGTAAGTTTTTAAAATATTCTTTTGTGCACTGCATCTTAATACTTGTCCGAGTTATCTACATATTTATACTAATGGGATATGGATTAGGAAGGTATAATTAATAGAAAATTAACCCGCTTTTGTATGGAAGCGGAAGGAAAAACCATTTAGGAAAACCTATCCTCATAACACCGAACCAGATTTCAAACCCCAACCTCTTCGTCAATGGCAAACCAAACCAGACGAGATTAAGTATTTCTCAAACTGTTTATGGTAAATCACCGATGGAAAAAAAAAACACCTACAGGGCACCTAGTCAGGTCCAAACTCCGACCTCTAATTAATAATCAAGAACCCATGCACTTTTCCAGTTTCTCCTTCTTAGGGTGGAAGTTTATGGAAAGCGAGTTAAGGGCAGTGTTTTTGAAATCTTATAGCAAAACCTTTTTTACCTGAAATAAATAAAATATTGCTCCAGTAGAAACAGAGTTTAACTTTCTTCACATGATGAGCATAGCGGCATGAGCATAGCGGCATTAAATTACAATCTTTTAATTGAAGAGAAAAAGTTTTCATTAAAATCCAGGACACTCTTTACAGATATTCAAGAACTGTTGAGTTCACCATGTGTAAAAAAATTAAGCTCTTAGGTTTCTACTGGAGAATTCTTTTATTTATTTTGGACAACAAATGTCTTGATAAAAAAAAAACACTGCCCTTAACTCGCGTTCCCTGCACTCCCACCTTATGATTAACAGTTAAATAATCTGCATCGGTGATCACGTGGATTAGACGTCAAGTTCATCTAGTCTGGTTGGCTGGTTAAGTAGGTTGGGGTTATAATCTCGGCCGGGTGTACTGATAGTATTTATTTTCTAAATTATTTCCCATTTTCAACTATTATTATTATTATTATTATTATTATCCACGGTGGAGGCCTGGCATTCCACACATTCACAAGTTGTGATTAATACACGTCTTGTCAGAGGTGAAGGAAGGGGTTTGATAATCAGATAAATCTGTGCTGGGACCAAGGATTGAACCCCAGACCCTCAGCACAGAAGTCTGACACCTTACCCCTAGACCACCAGGTCACCCATTTTCAACTCTCTGCGAACATTTCCTCTTAGCCTTATCTATCTCCTTTCTACCACAGTAGTAAAATTTAATGCGGGTGGTAAGACACAACTAAAATTTTAAAAAATGTAATGGTCTGTTAGAAAATACCAGCATTTGACATATTCACCTAATAAAGATATAAATCAGCTAAAGTAAAGATGGTTGTTATGACTGTGCAGGTGGAAGTATCAGTTATAATGGCGTGCAGCATCCCCCGAGCTTGTTCCAACACAGCCAATCATCTGCTAGAGATAAAACCACAACAGAAGGTAAGGTTTGGTCATCGGATGGTATTAGTAGTAAAGGTCAGTATGTATGAATCTGGCCCTGGTGGCAAGCAGGCGTTCAATCTCGTCCAGCAGTTGCATTCATGGGAGAGGGTGTCTTACAATATAGTAGTTATGATACCCCTTATAGGTGAATATCATTTATTGCAGCTAACCGGCCTCGTGGTATTGTGGTAAGAGGCACATTACCGCTGACCTTGAGGTCCCGGGCTAGATTCTCAGCTGGTACAGGGGGGATTTCTTTCGAAACGAGAATAATTTCTATGGCCACCAAGATTTTGTTAATTAGACTTAAGTTAATCTAAGATCTTCATTGGCTCCACCCCATCATCCTCTCACCTTATCGGGACATGGAAAGAGCCTCCATGAAAAGGATGTACGATTAGTACATTCAGGTGTGCCCTGGACAACAGTACAGTAGTACTGGATAATCTTTCCGTAAACTAGACTACAGGTTTATATAGCCACAACACGCCATTATTATTATTATTATTATTATTATTATTATTATTATTATTATTATTATTTATATTATTATTACAGTTTATATTATTTTATTGCATGTTATAGTTTAAGTACTGTATATTGAAGAATTAAACCACAGTTCAACCTTCATTTAAAAGTGTCTATCAGACATATTCACACGCCAAGTCACATGATCTACAGTTGTTTATTTTTATAGATCTAATCAATACCTATAATATAATGGCTATATATATATATATATATATATATAAGTGATATTATTGTTGAACGAAAAAAAAGTTTGTATTTTCTAAAAGTTTCTTTCTATCAAAATCTTTCTATTTTACCCAAAGTACGGGACCAAAATGACGAGGGTAAAGTTTGAAAACAGATCTAACATTCATCTAAGATGGTAAGCAACATTTTATAACAGTCCACTCTTGTGCCTTCGGTAGGTTTGAGTACACAGAAAACGAACCGGAGTCTGATTTTCATAGGTGGCTCGTTATTAAAAAAAAAATTTGAAACTCATGTTTTCACAGTGGTGGAAAAAAAAAAGACAATTTATTTACATTATTAGTCCATTTAACTAGTAGTGTGAAGATAAATTATACAATAATCTATAAGGAAGTATTGTTGGAAACTTTTTATAATTTTTTAAATGAACGTTTTAATTAGTACAAAATAAAATATAGGTATTCATAGAAATCGAAATGTTAGTGACTTTAAATCAATGTTGGGGGTCTAAAGTGGAATTTCCTATCAAAAATCAGGGGTTATGTTGTCAATCATCAATGTTAGTAGGGCCTACTCTTGGAGACGGGGCAAAGTTCAACTCCAACTGGTTACATTGAAATTTTTGTTTTTTAATACATTTAATTTTCCATTCTACCTTCTAGAAAATGTCAGTGCAATACCTCGATAATTCCTCATCATAATTTTCCCCTTAGATATAGGGGTCAATAGAGTAGCTTTCTGTTGAGTATTATTATTTTATTTATTTTTTTCATCGTGTTCATCCATTCGGGCTAAACGTTTACATTAATTATGCAAATGAACTGGCTCTGTCCGCCAACAGACCGTCCCATCTGCAACCCTGAGTACAACAGCACCAGCAGCAAACGGGACAGTGGTCCTCCGAGTCGACCTCCCTCCACCTCCTCCGTGTGGGGGGCGGGAGAGATGGGGGCGGCTCACGGCGGCGGTTATCAGCAGAGGAGAGGCTCCTTGCAGCTGTGGCAGTTCCTGGTGGCCCTGTTGGACGACCCTGGCAACTCCGCCTGTATCGCCTGGACAGGTCGCGGCATGGAGTTCAAACTGGTTGAACCCGAAGAGGTGAGGGACAATGGATGAACGTTATCAAGTATATTTTCAGTGGGAACAATTTTCGTGCTAATTTTCCAATAAAAATGTCAATGGACTGAATCCAAAGGGAAAACTTTGACTATATATATAAATTTAATGGTGAATGCGTAGACGCTATTATGACAGGGTTCCTGATGTCATAAAATATTTAAGAAGAGGTCCACCCGGTGATATCACGCGCTACTGTCGAAGTAGGCTAGAAAGCTGATGAGGGGGAGCTCGAGTTTCAAATCTCGGTCGGGTGTACTGAGGGTGGTTTTTCCAAAATATTTTCCTCTTTCCCTCCAAGAAAAATTTGGTTACATTTCCCATATATATAACCTTCATAATCCCTAAAACTATTAGCGTAATTAGTACAAAAGCGTACAACCCGAACGGTTAATAAGATGCGGTGCTGAAAAAAAAATAAGTCTCTTAAAAAGGTATTGAATTTTAGATTTGCACAAAATTCATAAAACGTCTGAACTTTCGTTGAGATCCACCACAAACCTCAGAATTTTTTGGTTTAGATACAATGACTAATAATATGAAAGTATAAGCATATATTGTATACAGAAGATTGGGGAACCCCCGTCAGTGACATATTCAACTACCAAACGCTGTAGTCGGTACGTGAATGTAAGAAAAAACTAAAATCGCTGTCATTACTTTACTGTAACTCACTTGACTAAGTTTCTAGGGTTGATATCCTCGAGATGAATTTAACTGAAGAGTAAACTTTAAAACTTGAATTACTTACATTTTTTTATGTTCAATTTAAATTCCACATCTTTAGACTAATCGGTGTGAGGTTGAGGAAGGTAGAATTTTAGAGGAAATTTGCCTCAATTTGATTGGAGGGAGAGGGGTAAAAATTTAGATAAATGTATGTTGATTCTAAAGTTATTAGCTAAGAATTGAGTATATCTTGTTTATGATATTAAAAAAAACTATGCTTTTCACATAACTTTTACTAATCGAGAAATTATCCACCTTTCATTTGTAAGATTAGTGTTGGAATAACTCAAATGATTTTATCGAAAATTATTAATTAAACTGATAAAATCATTACTTCATAATTGAATGGATTTTAGGCGAATTAATTGCGGTGTGGTGAAGTAAGGGGGTGGGGAATGAAATTTTAGATCACTCTATGTCTTTGAGAAGTATTACGTATACTTTGCCACCAAATCAAATATGAAAAATTATCTTTGACATAAAAGTAAGCTATGAGACGAGTATTATTAATTATTCTAATTAAAATCATAGATATAATTTATTTTGTCCCCACATCTTACTACCGGTCTGGACTACTCGAATATTTACTCTAATGGGAAATAAAAAAAATTGGGTTTTTATATAAAATGTACCCTCAGTTACGTGGAGAAAGATCGGGAAACACATCCTCAGTACAGCAAGTCGGAACATCCCCCTCACCGATAAGCCAAACTATGGCCTGACATTTAGACCACGCGCCCACCGATGCGGGTGGTTGCAATATTGACCTCTGAGTGGGGCCCCCAAGATGGAACACCTTGTGAGCCTGTCTCCGGTAGTCAACACCAGACTTGTTAATAGCTTTTCTTAATGGTTATCGATCCTTGTTGTTGGCGCTACCTTACAAGTTTCCATCAAGTTTTGACACCTAGGGGTAGAGTAGAGGGAGGTACATCTTAATACCGAGTTACTATCACTCTCTCGTGTTCTCTCTATCCACCCCTTCTAGGGTCTCTGTGGATAATGACCTCCACACGCTCTTTGTTCTACCAACAAACGACAAATATAACGTTTCAATACTAAACTCACTCGCATTCAAGGCTGTAGCCAGGGGAGGGTTTTGGTGGTTCAAACCCCCTCCGAAATTCTATGGACAAAATATATATGGCTTTATTTATGGTTCAAAAAATATCAAAATTAAGATACAAGTACAAATTAGGGGGTTGTGTTACCCTAAAAAGCACTTCAGAGAGCTTCTAGAACAGTTTATCCTTTAGAATTTTTTCTGGC
>CABFWB010001898.1:17019-58622 GCA_902151455.1 Timema bartmani | reverse complement strand
GGCTTTGAAAAGTTACCAGACCAAATTATGTATCCCTACGCCGAACCATATGATCTGCAAAAACATGTGTTTAGCAGCTGTCACTTCTGACAGTCAAAATTTAGGTATATACCTAAATGTTGACTGTCAAAAGTGAGCTGTGAGCTGTCAGTCAGCACCAAAGAAGTCATGGGGCTACTGTAGATAGCACATGCACCTGCAAAATGGTTGGTTTTGAAATCTGGTTGGATCTCCCAAGCAGAGGTTGTTGACAAAGATTTATTTTCCCCATGACTTAACACCCGTTCGAGTTACTCATATACACTACGCTAATGAGGTTATAATGATGAAGGCATAATTTAGAAGAAATGTACCCGAATTTTTGTGGGGAGAGGGTGGGAAACAATTTAGAGAAAATAAAACACTCTCGGTACACCCGATTAGGATTCAAACACAAACCTCCCCGTCAACTTCAAACACAGACTAAATTAATTCAAAATGTAGAGGAAGTGCCTACCATTGTGGGACATGATTTCCTTAGCCCCACCTTTTACTATCCGTTCAGGTTATAAGCCTGATTATTTTATTCTGACCACAAAAGTTAGGTAAGCGATTCATTTAAAGGTCAGGTGGTGATCTGGTGGTCTAGGGGTAAGGTGTCAGATCTCTGTACTGGGGGTCTGGGGTTCAATCCTCGGTCCCGGCACAGATTTATCTGATTGCCAAACCCTTCCTTCACCTCTGACAAGACGTGTATTAATCACAACTTGTGAATGTGAGGAATGCCAGGCCTCCACCGTGGTTTGGATCCCACGTTAAACTGTAGGTCCTCCATTTCATCTCACAATCATTCTACCATTACACATTAGCGCAAGTGCGTGTAACCCGAACGGTTAGTAAAACGTGGTGCTAATAATAATTTAAAGGTTTTGCCTATTTTACCAGTGATACAATTTTAAACAGTTTTTTCTCTCTTGTTATAAAGTTATTAAAAACAAAATTAAAATCTGTCATATTATAAAGTTGAAATTACATCAAGTCAATGTGAGTGATTTAAGTGGATGTCTTAGAAATCTTGTAATTGGATATCGTCACGTGACCACAATTCTGTTCTGCTCGTGTTTTTTGTTTTTTGAACGTATTAACAATTATTATTTCACCATAATCTCTTGATGTCCGACATAATATATTAATAGTAATGTTTATGTTTTATTTTATTCTTGAGATGGGGGTTGCTTGTGTGTTTACAGGTGGCGCGGCGGTGGGGCGTCCAGAAGAACCGTCCAGCTATGAACTACGACAAACTGAGTCGCTCACTCAGGTATTATTACGAAAAGGGCATCATGCAGAAGGTGGCAGGTAAATACATTGATCCGTTTTCAAGAAGAGTTTGTAGATTTCTGTGGAGAGTTTAGCTTTTAGTTATACAAGATTCTTTATCCCAACGGTTTTGCTGTGGCCGTAAAAGAAGGGAGCCACCAACTGGAAAATTGATGTTTCAAACGTTCAGAAATCTTACATTTTAATTTGTATCGTTTAAAAAAGTTGTATGAACAGGTACAGTTACCTTATTTTTACCGACATTAAACATGAAATGGGGTACTCTTGGGACCAAAGCAAATTAATAGAAACATGCTTTATATATACGAATATTTAGTGAGAACTGGCATTTAAAAACATCACTCAGTTACACACTTAAGTTTTGTCTGCATATTCCGTAGTTCTGTGCCTTATTGTCCTTAATATTTTCAATATATTTTAATCACCGTGTCTTACTACCTGTTCAGGATTTACGCAAATATAGTAAATGATCTAATGTCTTAGGGATGAGGAAGGAAGCATTTTATAGGTAATCTACCCATATTTGCGTGGAAGGAGAGCGGTAAACCATTCAGGAAAAAATTACTCTCAATAGACCCGACCGGGATTCTAGCCCCACCCTCCCCGTCTTGAGCAGGCCAGTCCAACACTAGAGTGAATCCTTAGATAATTTGGACATTGAAGAGGTCTTCAACTATATTAAAAGAGGTTTAAAATAATCATATTCAGCATAACAAACATCATTATCTGTATTTCTCACAGGTGAACGCTACGTTTATAAATTCGTGTGTGACCCCGAGGCCCTGTTCAACATGGCTTACGGTGGCGTCGGTAGTGACGGCGCACATGCGGCGCACCACCACGCCAGCCGCAGTGCGTCAACCACCCCTGAGATCTCCACAACCTCTTACAGCGACATGCTGGCCATGTACAGCGCAAGCACCACCACATCTATCGGGGGCTACGCCCCTCTTCACCACTTCCAACAATACTTGGACTCTTCCTCAACGCAGAGCGCCGCGACCGTACCCTTCCGACAGCCGCCGTCGAGGATACCCTACCCGCAACAGTACGGCCCGCCCACCACAGAGCATCCAAACTACTCAGCACACAATAGCGTTGAGGATCTGTCGCTAGAGGGCACCATGACTCACAAAGAACGTCACACTTACATAGGTCGGTCGCTAGATGGCAGCACGTCCAACAAAGTCGCTCAAAATGGTGACTCGTCGAGTCACAGAGTTGAAGGGATGTCCATGGACACTGTCGCTAAGGTCCATGGCTCTCTCGCCTCCGATAATGATAGTAGTAGAATCATCGTTAGTGGAAGAGGAAGTTCACAAGAATCTCTGGTAGATGGCAGCACCGCTCATAAGCTCGACTCCCCTCCTTTCCATTGCTTAGGGGTGGACAGTTGTGTATGTTAATTCACCTTCAAATGTTATATGGTAATGTAAAAAATATATATATATATATACCTTACCTCTTCATTTTCTTCTGACATAATTGTTTAAAAGGTTCATGCTCAGGCTAGGAGGAAACAATTATTTGTAACTATTCGAGATGTTGGTTTTTAAAAGTAGTGTAAATTTATTGTTTGTTGTTGTTAATGTATTTTTAAATGTGTTTTAAAACTTGCTATGTATAATTTTATTACTAAGACTCAGATGTTTATAACCTTATAAAAATCTAAATATGCATGTAAATATTCCGTTAAAAATACCAATATATGACCTAAAAATGAATAAATATGCTCTTAAAAATATATATCAATGATAATGATTATTATTAAAAAAATATGCCTCAAATCAAGGAAGTAACTTGCTGTAAAAGAAATTAGCCGTCAAACCTTGAATTAATGATACCTTCACTTCACATACATTACAGAACAATATCAATCAATCACTTCTAAAGTAACCTCCTGTCCATAAAATTCTTTTACTAAATCTTTCAACTTCACACTATTTAATTTCCTAGCTTTTAGCATGCTTAAAATCTGGGCATATAGAATGTACACTGAACAGGTTTTGTATCGCACTGAGTGATTAGGTCACAAGTTCACAGCTAGTTTACAGAAACATTCTAAAAATAACCAGGAGAGCCTTTACAAGCAGAACAAGAATTAAGTGAGGTGGGGAGGGACAGTCTTACGACGTGGTCTGTGACACCACCTCACTTAAAGCTCCCTAATTTATTGTTACCTGGGTTTCTCCATATACGTTATCTATCGAACAGGTATAGGCTACTTGAAGATGTCAATAATAGTGAATCTGTTTTGCAAACAAAACCAGATATGATTCTTATCTACAAGTAATCTGGTCGTAAAATATTTAAGCAATAAAAACATTAAACTTAATATGAAATGCGAAGTACGTATTGTGTTTGATAGTAATGATAAATGTACAGTTATTTAAGTAGATAATTTGAATTTAAATATGAATTTATGCCCCCAAAATTGTGGAAACATGACCTAAAATTGAAAACTACTCAAAACAATCAATTATATGCTAAATAAAAAGTGTTTTGGAGCCAGGGTAGCATAAACAATGTTTATAATTCATTTAGCATTAAATTGAAGGTGAAACAAAGAATATGATATGTCATAAACATCCGAGTCCTATTTATTACCATGCACTTTTTCAGGTTAGTTTCTAAAATAAATATTACCAAAATAATACTAAAACATTATACGTGAAAAATTACACAATTGTCAGCTTAACAATTTAATAAACTTATAGTTATTATAATTATTATGTTTATGTAAAAAAACGAAATTTTGAGTGAAACTCATTGTACTGTATGACTTCATTAAATAGAGTTATAACATGTTGAACCTGTTTGACATATTTTTGAAAAAAAAAAAATTAATAATTTAGTGAGGAACGTAATTATAATATTAATTAAGAAAATATAATTCAATTAGAAAATGTATTGGAATATAAAATAATACATTGAAAATATCATTCACTTAGAAAACTCTATGGAAGATATTTAAAGTGTTTTCACGAATATGACGTGAGAATCATTACATGCATCAATTTACTATACCTGAGAATAATACAGGCGGGTATTGAAACTAGTCGTCATTAAATGTGCAATGAAAGCCGCCATTAATAAGGAATATGAGACAAAAAACAAATAAGAAAATATCAATGCTCAAAAAAACATACAACCTTTTATTATGATTTACAAATATTTTAAATATATTCACGCTCCCACTTTCAATTAAAATAGAAATAATTTTTTAGCATAATCCAACATTGACTTAATAAAAAAAATTGTGAATATTTTATCTTGTAAATTTCACAATTTTATAGCACATGTATTTTGCTTTGCCAAAAATATCCTACACATTATTTAATTGACTTACATTATTATTTTATAAATGTTTTGACTAGTTTCTACATTGTACACCAAATCAAACATTTCTTTTACCTTATAAAATATTTATTCCAATAAATATCCCAGTTGAATTATATTTTCTTAACTATTCTTATCTTTTGATAATATAACAAACATTTTTAGGATTGTATATCAATGTCTAAAATTAGATGAACTAGTAAGTATCGATATAGATATTCAAACAAATATCGATTTATTGTATTTAATTTAAAGTGACATTGTGAATATTCACGTGTACTACAGAATCAAGAATAATAAAAGATTCTTCCTCACAGGTTATCCATAATAAATGCCACAGATTAACAACATACAAAAACTTAGTAGTAATTTGTTAAAAAAAAAAAATCATTTCACATTATTTCAACAAGGCCAAGAAAACCAGGTATTTTTTTATGAAGACAAATTTGGTAAAATTAAATTATTTATAACTAAACTTAAAAAGCAGTTAGTTCACATAGATAAAATAAATGTAAAAAAGTAACTGCTTGATAAATTCTAGAAAGAGGGAAAAATGATATGCTTATTATAAACCTCACCGAGATATTTTTTATTATTTATAATAAAAGTTTTTGGCCAATGGAGTTGGTATACGAGTTTATACTTCTGATTTTTAACTGAAACGTAAGGATTCATTCAAGTTGGGTGAATTTAAGATAGTTTTCCACATTTTATGCAAACGATTAATTTTGAAAAAAAAAAAAGCTACCCACAGCTAATAAATGCGTGTTGTGAATAACTCAATACGGGTAGTAAGATATGGAATACCTCAACACATAATTGCAAAACACATCTATAAAAAATAAAAGTTGTTCGGGGTTAGGACTATTTTAAAGTCTTGACGTATGGCTAGGGGAATTATTATTTTAAAATTAATTTTGCCAAGAAAATTTTGGTATTTAACGCCTACAGGTAATATACATTATAAAATACTATAATATCTACCTTTATGACCGCCTCTGTGGTCTAGTGGTCAGAGTTTATGGCTACAGATCCAGAGGTCCCGGATTTGGTCCCCGGCACTTAAAAAGTTTATCTGTGAAGCAGTGGGTTCTGGAATGGGGCCAAACTCAACCTCGCTAGGACAAATGAGGAGCTAATTGAATAAATAAGTAGCAGCTCTAGTTTGGAAAACTGAGATTAATGGCCGGAGGGCTCGTTGTGCAAACCACATAACACCATCCATCCTCAAATGTTGGCACTAACTTCGCTAACGGTGATGGCCGCTTGGTTGGTATACAATAGCCCCATGGCTTCTTTGGTGCTGACTGACAGCTCACAGGCGACAGCTGACGGCTTTGAAAAGTTACCAGACCAAAATATGTATCCCTACGCCGAACCATGTGATCTGCAAAAAACATGCGTTTAGCAGCTGTCACTTCTGACAGTCAAAATTTAGGTATATACCTAAATGTTGACTGTCAGAAGTCAGCTGTGAACTGTCAGTCAGCACCAAAGAAGCCATGGGGCTACTGTAGCTCTCTTACGGTCTCACAGTATTTTACCTTTATAATATCAGTTGCCCTTTATTTTATTTATTTATATCTGAGATTCGTTGTATAAAAAAGAACAGCAATAAAAATAACTTGCTTTTCTTAACCTTAATAGCCCATCTCACAACCGATTATCCGGGACATAATATAATAATATAATCAAACGAGAAATCTCGTCGTAGTGCAGGTTTCTGAATTCTTCACTTGACAACAGGGAAACTAGATCATTGGAATAGTTTTATACATTTTAAAATATTTGATTTTAAATCTTGTTGTATTTTTTTTTAATTTGGTAGAAATATTTCACTAGTCTCAAAGCCCCCGCAGAAATACTGAATTATTCGTCCTAAATCCAGATGATTTATCGACACGTTTGTGGAGGTGTATGTTCGAAGATGATCCTGACTGGCGGAGAGGCAGAGCGCATCAGGCATATGGGTTTACTAAACAAGTTCAAGCGCGCACGTGAGTATCTTTCAAACTACGCCGGACTGCCACGATGCTATTTCTATATCCACGAGATACTATCAGTCCGTGACAAGGTGTGATCTTTTAGAAGTGTCACCCCTTACGGACTCCCTTTCGCTCAAACCTTAAACATTATATCTTCTATCTATTTTGAAAACATATTTTTTTGTTGGTTTTTAGTAAGTCTATAAGGTGACAAGGAGTCACTTTAACATAAACATAATAAAGAATAGTCAATGTTTGTCAATCGACGAAATGGATGAAGAAAGTAAAATAAATAGACAGTGGGTGTAAATTATTTTCCAACTATCCCTTTACCTGAACACAAAATGGAGTGGAAAAGAAGAGTGGAGGATATGGCTATATGCTCGGTGCCCTGTACCTGTATCAGAGGTCTGACCGACTAATTTGTTCTCATTATTAATAGGCATCGTGAAATACCCCATATGCCCAGTTGTATGAATTTGAATGTCTAATATTAAATATATATAAACTTCTTCTCATTTTAAATTGAATACTATCAGGCCTCGTCATTGCTATAGTTTATATAATATTCTGGTATAAATTAACAATCATTTGTAATGTAATATTTTGTTTTTGTCTTTAAAAGCTTCAGGTATAAAAGAAAAGGAAATAAATATTGCATTATGTGAATTTTTTAGTGAAAAAAATAAATATGTATATTACCTTTACCGTTTTAAAAATTGTAGGCATAAAAAAAAGAGGTTGAGAAATAAATATTGCATTTTGGGAATGCTGGCTTAGATCTTTAAAATGTACCCTTTTTTTTTTTTATCTCAGGGGTTACCCCAAACATTTACTTGAGAGGAGGAAAAGGAGGCACACACTCAATGTCAAACAAGATGAAATTTCAGGGAGGCAAAATTTTAAAACCATTATATACACCTAGAAGCTTTTTTTCGGAAGGTTTTTATTGGTACCGTATTTGTGAACTTGATCATTTATATTTTTACTATTATAAACGTGATAATTTTACAAAATAATAAATAAATAGGCCTAAATTAAAGTTGGCCTAGCTGTCACATAGGCCTAATGTCACAAAAATCACCGATTATTTATAATAGGTAAATGTCTAGCCACTGTACACCTCCCCGATGGAACAGCGTTTGAAACTGGGAGATTTGGAACCTGCTGCAATCTTCAAGACTTAGGCCACATCCTAGACTGCAAGACCATCAATTATGACTACTAGGGAGGATCAACACAAGGATAATGTTTAACTGGTCATCATACCCCTACCCACCCCATACCCATATTTTATTTTCTCTTTGGATATGGGTAGACTACGGTTGGTGAGCCTCAAGCCCCTCAGGACACCCCCTTACCCCATGATTAGCTTCAATTTAATCCAAAATACTGGATACGCTACTGATTCTTAGTCCTTGATCTGGACAAAACAAACCATCGTTTAGGTAAAAGTTATTTGATATTTCAAGAATGGTTTATAGCTTGTTTTCTTCTTTTTAAATAAATTAGTTTAAAACAGTAACTGTTTTAAAAGTTAGTAGGTATTGCTATACAAGGCTTTCATTAAAATATATTTTGAATAGAAAACATATTATTTGAAAACATTACATTTTACTAAATTAATGGATTGCAGAAACGAAGGTTATTTGTGTTGAGCTATTTTTAGAAACCAACGCCTATTTGATAACACACACTTTGAAAACTAGCCCTACATACAGGCAAAACCAAAGTTAAATTAATATACAAACCTGTTAAATTAAAATTAATTCCGTTAAAGGTTGTAACACTGCGTTTTACCGTCTTATATTGTACAAACCTTTTGAGATCATTCTAAAGCATGTTCAATAATTTAGTATTTTCTTTTGGGACACTTAGAGTGTGAAATCTTCTAACGGAAACTTATTAAACACGAGATGCGTGAGATAAAATGTTTTTTTTATCGTTATGATTTCTGTAAAAAGTCATGGATTTTATATTTGTTGCTAAGGATAAAAAAAACCTGTTCAGACCATTAGCATTAGTTCACAGTTCGTGCTAATTATTCGAACAAGTGCATCACTTATTTTGTAAACAGATTTTGTTAGCCTATAGTTAACTGTATATTGCAACTACAGTCCCCACATAGCTTCTTTGGTGCTGACTGACAGCTAACAGCAGACAGCTCACAGCTTTGAAAAGTTACCAGACCAAATTATGTATCCCTACGCCGAAACACATGATCTGCAAAAACATGTGTTTATCAGCTGTCACTTTCCACAGCCAAAATTGAGGCCTATACAAGAAACATATATATATATATATATTATTTATTGTTGACCTTGATATGTTGATGTTAGGGCTTGTATTAATTATTAATTTTTTACACAATATTAATTTTTTTTTTTAATTTTGCATTTAATCCCATATTAGTTTTTATTATTATAAATAAATAATTTTTAATAAATTTGTATACTGGCTCTAACGCTAGATAATCTGGATCCAGTGATCTCTATATTATACTGGATGGACATAAACATACGCATTACCAAGGACCAAAGCGTGACGCTCGAGTATATCCTCTGCTTCATTGGGGGGTGGGGGGTGGGGGTGGAAGAGGGGGTTGACTAGAGGGAAGGGGACACAGATTTAACGGTTTCTTTCCATGTTCTTATGCGATAACATGTCTCTGATGAGTGTTATTGTTTGAAAATAGTGAAGTATAATACCACACTTGCCTGAAGAAACATTTACATTAAAGGAAGGATATACAATTAAGTTTTACAGGTAATACTGTACAAATACGAATACAATATTTAATATATTTAAAAATGTAGCTATCATCCATATTGCTTATAGTTTGCCATGACTACATTCCTTATATTTAAAGTTGGTGATTAGCTTGTATATTGGTTTCAGAAAACATAATATTTCGGCATAGTGAAAGTTCGATAAATATAATTGTTGGGGTGATTCATTTTTTGTTGTTTGGTGACATTTTGTTTATTCTTATTAAGAAAATTGTTTTGGAGTTTTTGTTTTTGTGTGTGAAAAATAAAATATGTTTCTTTGTGTAAAAATTACAACTCATTTGATTTAAAGAATAAAGTTGAAATTAATAAAACTACTCCGGTTAATTACACGTCTTCAACAGGTTATGGGCCCAGTACATTGAGGAAATAATCGGAGGCTGGGAAATATATTGTGAGTTGGAAGTTTCAATGCAAACCTTTTTGTGTTGGTGAAAGTAAACTTTAGTTGTTAGAGTAACATTGGTACAATCATGGAGGCAAATAATCAATCAGTTACTAAACTAATTGGAGAAGATAACTGGGAAATTTGGAAATTTCAAGTAAAGATAATTTTAAGATCAAACAAGATTCTTGACTGCATCATAGGAATTGAGGTCAAACCTGAAGAGGAAGGTGCCGATTTAGCTAAGTGGAATGAAAAGGATACTAAAGCGCAAGAAATGATTGTAGGTAGAATATCTAAAGAACCTTTATTACATTTTCTAAGTTGTACTACTGCAAAGGCGATGTGGGACAAACTTGTGTCCATTTATGATCTAAGCTCAGAGGTTACACTTCACTTACTGCACAAAAAAAAGTTTTATGATTGTTTGTATGAAGTTGAAGGAATTGTTGCTTTTGCTTCTAAGATAGAATGTATTACTTCCAAATTGACTTTATTGGGTGAGAGTATTCCAGATACCATGATTATCACAAAAATTTTAATGTCACTTTCTGAACCTTACCATCATTTTATACCAGTGTGGGAGTCAGTTACTAAATAAAACAAAACTAAAAATGAGTTGATTGCCCGTTTGTTAATAAAAGAGGAGCGTGTCAGATCTCGTGACAAAGCAAGCGATTTAAATGCCTTAGTTGCCAAATTACACCTTGAAAGAAATAGAAAGTCCATCCCATGTGAAATTTGTTTCAGGGTAGGCCACGCAAGTAAAGACTGTTTTAAGACCAAAGTATGCCATTATTGTAAAAAAAACAAGGTCATATACAAAAATACTGCCGTTTTAGGAAGGAAAAAGAAAGCCAAGCTAAAGACACGAGAACTAATGCACATATCATCTGCCTTTTTAGGTACTACCAAGTTAGATAAAACTGAATGATTCTTAGATAGCGGAACCAGTGAGCGTATGTGTTGCATGCAGGAACTTTATGAAAATGTTGACATATTAACAGTTGAAAAACTAATTAAAATTGGAGATGGCTCAACCATTAAAGTCACAGGAATATGAACTATCCGTTTTGATGCCTTTGATGGAAATACCTGGTTGCCCAGTGTAATATATGATGCGTTATTTGTCCTGGAACTTGAAGTTAATCTCTTTTCGGTTAGTTCGACCCTTGATAGTGGTCATAATTTGATTGTTGATAAACAAATCTGCAAATTTGTTGACAAAGTGGGAAAAATCTGTTCAACAGCCAGCAGACATGGAAAATTCTTTAAAACGAATTTTCAATTTGATGATTTCATGTTGTATATGAATTTTTCAGCAACCAAACGGGAAAGTTTAGTTGAGTGGTATGAACGACTGGCTCACCAAGACTTTCGTCATGTGAAATAATTCCTTGAGTCACACAAAGTGGATTACTTGCCTGTCAAAAACACCTTTTGCAAATCATGTATATATGGTAAGCAAGTCTACCTTTTCCAGCAAGCACACCCAAAACGACAAAAGTTGGGGAATTGGTTCATAACGACCTTTGTGGACCGTTTGAAGAGCCATCTATAGGAGGGTCCTAGGTACATGATTCTGAACCGAGATGATTTCTCTTGCTACCGAATTGTATTTTTCTTAAAGGAGAAGTCCGAAGTGAAAGAAAAATTGATGACATATTTGAAGACTGCCAGGATAAATTTGGGAGGTGAGGTACAAGAACTGATAATGGGCTCGAATTTGTGAACAAAGAAATGAAGATGCTACTTGAAGATCACGGAGTCAGGCACCAACACACAGTAGTGTATAATCCTCAGAAGAATGTAAAGGCAGAATGGGACGTGCGTACTGTAGTTGAATGTTGTGTAACCATACTAGCTGCAAAAAACATGGACAAAAAGTATTGGGCCGAAGCCATTAATGCAAGTGTTTTTGTTTTGAATCATACAGCAAAGAGCTCGGTGAAAGATAAAACACCCTATGAGGTTTGTTTCAACAAAGAAGTTGATGTACTGTACATTTCTTTAAAGTTTTTGATTGCAAAGGTTTTACGCAAATTCTAAAAGAAAAAAGGAGGAAATTAGACTGAAAAAGTCAAAGTGGTGTCTTTGTTGGCTATGACGATAACACTAAGGGTTATAAAATTTACTACCCGCAAAATAACCAATTTGCTCTTGCGCGTGATGTGATATTCTTGAATGAAGATGGACCAAGTAGTGATTTAGGGGAAGCAATTGCTGAGATTAAACAAGATATAATAGTAGAAGAAGTAGAAAATGAAAGGGAAAGTTGAGCGACAGTAAAGAAGAGTTTGAACATGTTGAATATGAAACACACGATGAAGGAGAACGTAAATATGTTCTCAGAAACCGAACTAAATTGAAACAACCGATTAAACTTGAAGATTATGAAACAAGTTCTCTAGCCAATCTTGAAGAGCCACAAACCTTTGAAGAGGCCACGAAGCATCCTGAATGCCAAGCACCCTGATCACCACAAGAGGCTCAAACACATAGACATACGGTACCATTTTGTTCGTGACAAGGTTGCTGAAGGAGTAATTGAGGTCTACTATGTGTCGACAGAAGAACAACAGGCAGATATGTTTACCAAGATGTTTAATAGACCAAAGTTTGAGAATTGCCTTCTTCTGCTGGGACTTAAGTGAAAATATGTCAAAATATACAAAAATTTCGTTTATTCTTACTAAGAAAATTGTTTTGGAGTTTTTGTCATTGTATGTTTCTTTGTGTAAAAATTACAACTCATTTGATTTAAAGAATAAAGTTGAAATTAATTAAACTACTCCGGTTAGTTACACGTCTTCAACAATCATGAATAAGGTAACTTAAAACTTTATTACATTTGTTTGAGTGTCAAACTTTGTGTAGTTGCCTTACGTTCAAACGATCACTTAGGTTATAGGCTTGTAGAAAGTATTATATTACCATTATTTTTTTAAAGTTGGCTGATCCACACTGCTTCCTAGAATCCTTAATGTCAACAAAAAAAAGTTATATCTTTGGTTAAGTGTATCCAGCCCAAAGGTCCTGAGTATTAGAGACTGTGATCCATCATTGTAAATAATTATTATGTGGAATAATTAATTGTAATTATCTTAGTGATAATTTTGCGGAGCTAGCTAAATAAACTAAAATAAATTAAAGTATGACTTGTTAAATAATACAATTATTATTATTATTAGGTCAATGAGAACAAAAATATTTCACAAAGGGTTGAACAGAACATAATTATTTGAAGGACATTAATGATGATGATGATGATGATGATGATGATAATAATACATTAAAATCCAAATTAAGTAATAAATTACTAACAATAATACGAGAGATCATGCTAGTATCCATCACAAATCATCACGCTAAGTCCCTCGAAGTTTACTTTAAAAGACAATAGTTCATATTTATGAAATTTTGATTATTGAGATGAAATTTCTGAAAGTACCTAATATTATATATACATATTGTTTTACTTTAATAAAAATTGACAGATATTTTAAGAGAAAAAAAAACACATTTGAAGCCAGAATTTTTAGTCAAGTTTTGGTTTCAAATACCCATCAATCCATCATTTTATTATTTTTCTCAACTGAACTAGACTCTGAACTGAACCAATGGTCTTAGCATTTTAGTAATGCGATCATCCGCCTTGAGCGCTATCTCTGTTTCAAATAACTTTTAATAAGTTCGTAGCCGACAGTTCTCCATTTATAAGGACTATCTATGGTTATATATTTGTAAACAACCTACAACAACAACAACAGAATAGACCATTAGATGCAATCAAATTCATGAATATTTATTATTTGTATTTAGAGAGTTAACCAAATCTAAGAATGGCGGGCGAAGTTGTTGTTGATGCATTACCATACATTGATCAAGGCTATGATGAACCAGGAGTTAGGGAAGCAGTAAGTATAACCAGTGTGTAATTTTTTTGTAGTGTACCATAGCTGATCATTGTTTTAGAGGCATTAACATTATGATAAGCAATCCATAAATTGTATACGCCCAATAGATATAATGTGAGATACATCTGGAAACCAAAGCTTTATATTACAAGTTTTGTTAATACTAAATATGCCATAGACATCTGAAAATTAATTTTTATTTTATATTTAGGCTAAAGCCCTGTCTACAAACTCCTATTCAGATTCTTGATACCCAAGTCCTTAGTCATCATCACTCCGTGTAAATCCAAGCCTACAGACTTTGTATCCATAATATGGATAAGAGATCATATGTACATTAACAGATTGTTATGTGTAAAGAGTCCAGATCCTAAATTCCTTGGTCCTTACCACTCCATAGAAGTTGACTCAACTTTAACTTTCTAAGGACTAGTTGATACGGACTGCTAAGGAAAACTAATCACAGCAAAGTCAATATTTGTGCTCTCATCAAAATGAAATCACCAATGGCAGCAAGTTTTACAAACAGCTATATCAGAAATATATTTCTGAAAATTTAAAAACCCTGAGAAGCAAAGCATCTCAGAAACAGTTTCTAAAAATACTAAGTTCTCAGAAATAGTGACCTCACTTTGGTAGGTTAATCTTCACATTAGTATTTTTTTATAACCTCTGCTTCACAGATCAAGTCTGCTTGTGCCTTGCTCCAGACAATTTTCTTTGAAAAAGAGTTTAATTGTCTGTAGGATCTGACATTCTCATTGGTTGACGTGATCACATGATTGAGCAGGTCGATTTGGACACTGTAAATGCGACTAAGGATTTAAGGACTATACGGATGTGGAGCTTACAGACTTTGTAGACGAGGCTCAAAGCTCCTTCCACAAATGTTGTATCCGTAGGTCTGTAGTCCGTGATCCTTATAAAATATATTCACATCCGCACAGTCTGTATCATTAATCACGTGACTGTTCCAACCAATGAGATAGTCGAAGACTTTATCCAATACATCTCTTTAAAAGAAAATCATCTATAACAAGGAGCAACCACCAAGCAGTTGGTTAGTCGATAAAAGAAGCTAAAGAAACTCTTTTAAGAACACATCTTGGATGTACTTGAAATGTAGGTTATGTACAGTCAAAATATAAATGTATTTATCATAACATGATTTGAACTATCAAACATATAATTATTTACTTAACTGTGATTGGTAGTTTGTATAAACTAGACCTTAGAAAGTTAAAAGTTGACCAACTTCTACATAATAAGGCCCTGCCAATCAGGACTCTGTAGACAGAGCAATCTGACACTGTGCCGTAGATGTCTTACAAATCTTGCTATTGTCATTATAAATTAGTTGAAAAATTTTCTCTCATCTTTTCTTAAATCTTGATACAAAGTGACAAAAGGATGGACCCATTTCCTTGAACTCTCTTAATTTTTATATACAAATAGTAAAGATACAACATTGTCTCGTGACTGTCCATGGTGACAACTCGAGCAGCTAAGAGGGAACACAGAGTGAAGCCGTACCGGAGATCTTCACGATCATGCCGTTTGTTCGACGCCGCATCCTTTGGTATGCACGGTGCCATGCCGGACACTGCGTCCAGCGAAAAGTCGGCTCATCCGAAAGAGGCCTTACTCATTCATTTGTTTGTTCTTTTAAAGGCCTTGGCTATGGTGGAGGAGGAGACAAGAAGGTATCGACCGACAAAGAATTATTTGGAACACATCCCACCTCTTAATTTGAGTGCTTTTGAGGTTAGTAGAAATTTACTCAAATTGAGAATATTTATTAATTAAAAAATTATTTTGAAAAGGTAACCTAGTGTTCCAAATTCCAACTGGTTGTATTGAATGTGGTTGTTCCTAAATGGTTTCTCACTCTCCCTTCACACAAATATTGGTACATTCCCCCTTATTTCAACCTTTCACTCATCTAACTCTTAAGTCTAAATAAGTAGGGGCCTGAGTGAATTAATAGGCTACACTTTTGTTCATAGTTCTAAACGTTGTCACTGTTAAAGTTAGTTTGAGCAGTCAGTCTGGAGTTTTACTACACCCCTTCAATGTGGTTCCTGCTTCTCTATATACAATAATGCTGGTGCATTTTGTTTAAATTCAGTCTTTTAGACAAACATATGTGAGCTGGTTTACTAGAGTTGTTTAACTATGCTTGAGGTATTGGGTCTTATTTAGTCTTTCACACTAACGTGCATGTACTGGGTATTGGCTCCAGTGAGCTGGTTATTCCCGCCACTAGTAAGCTACACATAGGTTATTGGTTATATCAATGTAGCCTTTCACAGGAGAGTGCGGGAGCCGAGTGTCAGCTCTTCATACCTTTAGCATCCTACCAATATATTTGGGTCTGGGAATTGCCATCAGAAAAGAAGAAATAATATGTTAGAATGATAATCTATTCCATTTTATACTTTGATTACCATACTCGGAGTGACAATAGGCTGTTCCTACAAGATCAAGCCGAATCACATCTCAAGGTATCAACTCTTATAAACCAACCCATGTTTTTGAAATAAACCTTCAATAAGACCGTTCATATTTCGATCATAGCAAATGCACACGTTTTATAAGGCTTAATTTAACTTTTTGCACTATTATGATATCACAGGGATGTAGTATTCCATATTTCTTATTAATTACCTTTTTTGTTGTGTGCAGACTGAAATAATGCGGAGTGAGTTTGAGCGAATGCAGCAGCGTCTCCCCATGGACGTTCTAAGTATGAAACGATATGAGCTTCCCCCTCCACCCGCAGGTAAAATGACTGACATTGCAGCTTGGACAGAATGTGTAGAGAATTCTCTGGCTCAGTTGGAGCACCAGGCCACAAGGTAAGCACATTTTCAATATTTCAAATATCAGCGCAATCAGATGGATGGTAAGACGATGTAAACTTGGCACTAAGCCTGCACATTGAATTATAATAGCTCTGGTTACACTGGAGGTCACTCAACTTTATATTAACTCAACATTTAACTTAGTGATTTCCGCTAAGTCCATTATAGACTCTGCCTTAAAATATGAGTGAAGAATGACCCTGGGCACGGGACGAATCCTGGATAGCTCCGTGGTTAGAGCATTGGCGTACTAAGCCATAGGTCCCGAGTTTGATTCCCGTGTCCAGGTATCATTTCTCAATTTTCAGAATATGATATCTAGATGGAGTAATTCCCACTGAAAGCATAAATAATAGCTTTGGCTATTTAATTCTTAATGGGGTGTGTCGAATGATGGTGCACTTATACGCAGGTTCGTATAAACTTCTCTGATGCTTGTCATCACTGGAAGTGACAGTACTTTGCAGGAATCGAACACTGTAGCCTACATTGAGTGGGATGCAGGACTCTTGCAGGTGTAAACCTGTGATTGAAAACATGAGAATAGAAAGAATGTTAGAAATAATGTAATTTATTATATTAATGCACCGAGCAAACACTAACATGAATAATGCCTGACAGTTCAATTACAATGAAATGTTTAACATATTTTAACCTAAAAATCTAACAAAATTTTGATCATAATATTCAATTCTTTTAGATTATTGTAGTATGAATTTTAACTTTTCATTGGCAAAGCTTTGTAGCTGTCAAAAGCCAGGATTCCTTTTGAGGCTTCTCTACATATTTTAAGGGTCTCACAAGTAGGACTGTACATGATTTAGTATATTCCTGGTCATAAGATATTCTTATTTAAATTTCCTTGTTTATAAGAAGAAAATAAGAAGAAATTCAAGGCATTTGCTTGTACTGAACTTGACTAATAAATATACACAATAATAAGTAGGGGCCTATTTCTATTATTACATAATAAATTACACTTTTATTATTTCATAATGTACATAAATACGTAGTAACCTTCTTTTATTGCCTTATATATATTTTTGATAACTACAATACTTAATATCTCGTCTTCTCTGGATCTGTCCTGAAACAGGTATCTTCTAGAGGTCTTCCATTTTCTTCGGTCTTTTTGTAGCTTCTTCCTTTCTTGATATTAATTTGTTAACATTCCATACCGTCTTATTCCTCTTTTCCATCTAGTGTCTTCTTCATGATCCTCTTCATTAAACAATCCCTCATAGTGTGTGACCCAAACAAGATGTTTTTCTCTTCTTTATTATCACCATAAGGCTCTATTCTCCTATCCTCCTCAACACCACCTCATCCATCCATTTCACCTTCTCCACATTTCAAAACCCTCTAAATACCTTTCTCTTTCTGACCGACCATGTCTCAGTTCAATACGTCATCACACTCCACACGAAACACTTTGCAAAACTCTTTCTCAACTTAATCGAGATTCTTGCAGCTGTCAGCCATCCTCTCACCCCTCCCCATGGCTGTCCTGATTTAACTTCCTCCGTAGTTTCCATTCTAAGTCACAAGTATTTAAATAAACACTACCTACTTAATATAAATTAATTCCCACCAAATGCAAAGCTCGGTATGTGTTCGAGTTAGTGTAGCAACTATTCCTGATCACTTAGTCTTTATTGATTTTCCTAATAACTGTAGGTATTGTGTTAGTTAAGAAAAGGATTAAGGAAGAAAATGTTTCCGAAAGAATTATAAAAAAATAGGCGTCTGAATGAAGGGATGAATAGAAACATTAAATATATTATCAATTATTTTTACTTATATTATTGCTTGCCCGCTTCGGTGGTTGCATGCTTAAGGGGCTACTCTCGCAGACGGGGAGATCAGGGTTCTATCCCAATCAGGTGTGCTAAGGGTGATTTTTCCTAAACGGTTTTCTACTCTCCTTTTATGCAAATGCGGGTACACTTACTGTAATTCAACCTTCCTAGTACTTAACACGTTAGTATAATTAGTACATAGGTGAATAACCCGAAAGGTTAGTAAGAAGTGCTGGTAAATTATAATTATAAACATTAGAAAAAATTCACTTTTTGTTTGGAAAACTTGTAAAAGTCAGTATATTTCAAAATGTATCAATCATGAATAATTTCTAATTGTGTTTCTCATGTGGTAGGATCTGCAATCTGGAGCTTATGGTAGAGTATGGATGTGAAGCTTGGAAGTCATACCTGGAGGTGTTGGTGCAATTGGTGACTCAAGCTCAGAAACAACTCACCACTATGAGGTACATTTATAAAGATTATTAATCTTGAGTCACTGATAATGTATCTGAATTTAAGTGGGTTGCAAGTCAATGTAATTTCATTGGCCAGCCAAGTTACAAATAGTTAAGATGTTGATCTTCATCTTCCCAGGAAACAGATCCAGGAGATCAACTGGCAGCGCAAGAACATGCAGACGCAGGGCGGGGACAAGTTGAGGAACCTCGAGTCGTCCTGGGTTGGGCTGGTCAGTAAGAACTATGAGATAGAGCAGGCCTGTGCTCAGCTTGAGAAGGAAGTGGCCAGACTCAAGGCAGAGAAAAAAATCAAGAGTCTATAGATATTATTAACTACTCGCATATAAATTTATTTGGAATAAAGCAGTGGTTTTCAACTTGTGGTATGCATACACCCTGGGTGATTCCGCTAGCTTTTGGGCATGTACGAAGATGATTCAGTAATGACAGGCTTTTTTTTTTACCTTTGAGTAGACATAATTTGTACCAAATACAAAAAATAAGTGATTTTTGAAACTAGCTCTCAGCTCTCATTATTTATGTATTTTTATTCAAATATTGATGTTGAATTTTCATTAATGTTTTCTGTCTTTTTATATGCCTAAGTTGTTAATATGTTTATTAAAATTTGTAGGTTTATATATAAAATTTAACTAATTATGCTTTTAAAGTGTTTTAATTAAAATAGCCCACTTTCATAGTAATATTAGTAAATATGCGTATAACCCGAACGGGTAGTAAGACTTGGTGCTAATAATAATATTAGTATATAGTAATAGTTTCAAAATCACACTTTTATGACCATTATTTAAGTATGTCTTAGTAGGTGACCTGGTGGTCTAGGGGTAAGGTGGTCAGACTTCTGTGCTAGGGTTCCCGGGGTTCAATTCTAGGTCCCGGCACAGATTTATCTGATTGCCAAACCCTTCCTTCACCTCTAACAAGACGTGTATTGATCACAACTTGTGAAAGTGTGGAATGCCAGGCCTCCACCGTGGTTCGGATCTCACGCTAAACTGTAGGTCCTCCATTTCATCTTACAATCACTCTTACCTTTGTACATTAGTGTAAGTGCGTATAACCCGAACAGGTAGTAAGACATGGTGATGATAATAAAAATAGTTCGATCCCTGAATTACAGTTTTCATTCATAATAGCCAGAGAAGACTGTCTACCTGCTAATCTGCCCCTCCCCCACCCTCCCTTCATCTCAAGAATTTCCAGTCACTCCACCGCTGACGAAGATAGGTTTTTTGGTTCTCAACGGAAGGGACCATTAGCATCCACTTTCACCTAATCCTCTGTGACACAAACACCATCTTACAGATTTTCCTCTACATTAGCTCTGTTCAAACAACGTCAAGGAAAACCTTCTTTTGCTTTCTGAGGTATTTTGTTATATTTGAAAGAAGCTACAGGATAGGTGGATAGAAACATATAAAAGAAAACAAACATAACATGGTTTCTACAATTAAAAGAACACAGTTCACAATTGACGTTGCGGCCACTGGACAAAGAGGTAATGGCTGCCACTTGAAGAAAATCGATTGATACCCCCCAATCCCCTGACCTAGGTTTCATTCTATCAGAACTAATCAGGAAAGAGTGTGAAAAGCACAACACATCTTCCTAAAAGAAGAAACCAAAACACAAAAGAGAGAAAAAACGAATTTGGTAAAGAATGATAGGTAGCCATTACTTCTTTGTTTAGTGTCAACATTGTGAAGTATGAACCGTATTAACTTATTTTAATTGTAAAAGCCATATTGTGTTTCTATCAACATATCCTATACCCTCTTCTAAAATTATATACAACTTTGAATACAGTGGCAGTTCAAACAACTCCAGTATTTTCCTGTGACTTTGAATTTAAATGTTGATCAAATGTATTAATAGTGGCCCTTAAAAGTGTAAACTTTTAACCCTAGAGAAAAGAAGTATTACAAGTAAAAAAAATGCATCATTACTAAAAGTGAATGTGGCATGGCATTTTAGGCGAATCAGATTTTTTGTTCAGCAGTAATAATCTTTAAATATATATAACCTTTATTAATTTAGTAGTGTGTACATATTAAAGCATTATATATATTACATATTTACATAACTATATCATAACAAATTTCACATACTTATATAAAGTCATGGCTGTGTATTTTTATCCAGGGATGTGCGAGACTCGAAAATTCAAGAAATGAAAAAAAAATAATGACCTTAAGAAATTAAAAAACCAAACCGGGAATTTATTATTTTCAATAATTCCCCCCCCCCAAAATGGTTCATTAAGAAATGTTTTGGCTATAAATTTTATTTTTCAATATCAAACTTTGACAATACAAGCTGTTAGTCCTGTTACACTACAATATTAAATTATAAATGGTGTTCATTGTAACTACCTATAACTTTTTTATTAATTGCATTTAAAATGTGTATGACTTATATATAGTTCATTCAAACCCTTGATATATAAGACAATATAAAGCAAGTGCCAGCTCAAATGTCAAAAAGGAACTGTATATAAACTATATATTTACTTTAATAAACATAATTTAATTTTTTTTTTTACTTTCAAAGGACGTTTTCTTGTCTCGAGATCATCTTGAATTGAAAGAATGGTTCTCGCACATTCCTATTTTTATCATTTAGGAATATTAATTACCTTTCATTGATATACATTTTCAATTTGTTAGTACCATAAATTTTGCACATTGGATTGTTTGCCTAGTAGCTATCTAACGCTCACATTCAGTCACAAAGGAGGAGCGATGACAGGTTGCAGGAAAATAAACCATATAAACACTAATCAGTGATATTAAGAGTACAGTAAACAATACATGTAAAAATATACCAAAGAGATGAATTGATTTGCCGTGAAATATATTCAAATGAAATGGTGAATTGGTTTAAGACACTCACATTATGTGATAAAACATGGTCAATATTCGTTGAACAAGAAATATTTGATGGAAGAATGTTCCTAGGACACACATGAAACATAAATAGAGTTGGGTCAGATACGTAATTTTACTTATACAAATTGCCAATCTGCCCCCGAATCTTGGAAAGAATTTTGAGCATAAGGGGAAATAGAATAGAAGAAAATATAAATATTAACTAAATGTTAATATTCTTCCTTATAATCCATTCGTTATATCATTTATACATTGAGTTAAGTGTTAAATTACTGGTCTGGGGCCTGGTTGTAAAGTTCATCCTATACTTATATAGGTTCTGAACTACCAATAAGCAGTATTAAAGCTTTAAAACAAATTTCACTTGAAAAATTAAAGATTTTTTTATTTTATTTTTAGGATTTATGTCTTGAATCAAAATTTTTGGTCAAATCCTCAAATATCCTTATGGGTTTGAGAGATTTGAGGACCCCATCCCTAAATCTGAGTAATGAATGCACTTTCCGACAGTACAACATTGTCTCATACTTAGGTGTGAAACTTTTGCTCTTTGGATTGATTCAAAAGTTTTGGGTGTACCAGGGGATTGGAAGTGTGTTTGATTGAAATCAATATCTGAACATTATGTTGTGGGCTACTGGTCAGATTCTAGGGATGGTGGCTGCTACGATTAGGGAGATAGTGTGGTTCTCGCTGAAGACATCAACATTGAATCACCAACATCTGTGGTTACATAGTCTAAGGTAGTGGTATTCAATCTTTTTTTGTTTGTGTACCCCCAGATAAAATTTATCTTCAACTTTATGCCCCCAAAGTACATTGGTGCATAAAGTAAGTTATACATATTCTATACTCTACATCTAAAATAAAACTGATGCTCCCAGATCACATGTACCTAACGTTCGGGTCTTTTGTAGTTAAAACTAAAATTGGCCCTGATTATTCAATGTTTATCATGAAATAATATATATTAAATTTTGCATATGCCTTAAGATGGGTACGCGAGCCCCAGGTCGAATACCAGTCAGGTGTACTGAGGATGGTTTATCACTCTTAACTTCAGCATTCCTACCGCGTTTGTGTAAATAAGCAGATAGCCCAAACAGATAATAAGACACTGCAAAAAAAATCATAATTCAAAAGGGTGATAGCTTGTAGAGAATTTGAGGGCATACAAACTGTTTAGCTCTTTAAATAGGTTGAAGGATTCTTTGAAATGTAACCAAATTATGAAAATGTAATTGTCAATGTACAAAAGAAAGAATGTTTTAGTGGCTCTGGATTGTAAAAATAACTTTAAAGTAGTGAGTAGGTTGGTTTACAATACACTAGTGATTTACCACACTTTCCTAGACAATGAGATGCAGCATGATTTCTTAAGGACATCTGTAGGGATATACATGGGTATATATGCACAAGTAGGTATGTCACTTTTTGAAAATATTGTGTTTATGTTCCTCAAGTATATGTCACAACAAGGGGATGTACTAGATATAGTGCGGCACAGTCAGCTCTGTCAATTAAACAGAATATTAATTGATGTATTCTATTTTATTGACATATCGGCTTGTGTCATATATCCATGGATGCATGTTATTTATGTAAATAACAGAAATGCAAGACATGCTTTGTGTAATGCAATATAAAACCAAATTGCAAGGTCCTACATCAAAAATTTAAGCTGACTTTACAACTAAGTTTATTTTGCAATAAATAAAAACAAGTATCACACTTATAAAAAATGCACCAAATAATTAAGACGGGTTCCTAATTTGTATTGTCATTAGTGACATTACTTGGTTTTATTACTGATGAATCAAATTCTATTTTTATCTAAACTCAGTCCATTATTTTCTTATTGCATTAAGGCTAAAAGGCTGTGCATTTGAGAAGAAAAACTATGTTTCACAACTACAGCATGGATAAAAAAATAATTTTTGTATTTTAAGTTTTACATATTAATGTAAATCACCATTTTAATATTTGGCACATGGCTAAGTTAATGTCAATTTGTAAATAATAAACTTCAGTTAAATGCACACATTTGAACTACATATAGTTTGCACATCTTCAAACTTTTATCAATAGAAAATATTTGGATCTAACTAAACTGCAGGAAAACGAGTGCCTTTGAAAATAATGTCTGCACGCATTGACGTTTAATGAATCTAGGCATTTTCAACAAAATGTTTAGAATGTTATGCTTACGTATTAGTTCTGAAAACTAATTTGAATGATTGCTGGCTTTGCTGCATACAAAGTCAAATCAAAATATTATATATCACCTTAACCTAGTTTTTTCTTGTAAACAAAACATTAATAGTAGGCCTACTTTGTTCATTTTTGTGTTTGTACATGAGATTTATCAATCCTTAGTGTAGCACAATTTTTTTTAGTAAAACAATATATCAACCTACTATAAATAAAATTTCTCAGAATTATTGGATCGATCACGACATTATTCGAATTGCATTTTCTTACAAAATAGTTTTTAAATAAAACTCTAAAATGTTTTAAAAAAGCTCGCTATAACTCCTTTTAAAGCCATCTAATAATTTAATTTACCGACAAATTAGAGTATGGTAACATTTACTTACAATATATTTATTTGTTAAAATAAGCGCACTGGTTCATATTATTATAATCTTTATGATTAATAGCAGCCTATTTAATATATTTCATATTTTACAGAAAAATACCCAATTTTTTTGAGGAAAGAGAATTATCAGAAACTATGCATCGATGGAAAAAGATTATCAATATTATATATAATTGGGGTGAGATATATTGAAAATATTTTTTCAGCTTTTATAAAATATACATTTTTAAAATAGCTTGTGCGTTTGCTTTGAAACAAAAATATATATTGTATTTGTGCTAAATAAAATGTGTATCACTGTTGTCACAAAACCATCAATTTTTAAAATCACAACTCAGACTTGCAAACCCTCAGCTTTTTCTGATAGAATTTTTTATACAGTTTGTTAAATTTATACTAGGGATGTGCGAGACTTGAAAATGTCTCGAAAATTCGAGAAAAAAATATCTCAATCTTGTCTCGAAAGTTAAAAAATGAATCTCGAAAATTCAGAAATTAAAAAAAAAGCAAATAATTACCCTAAGGAATTAAAAAACTAAAGCAGGAATGTATTATTTCCAATAATACCATAATAACCCAAAAATAGGCCGTATTTCCCCCCAAAAAAGAGCCTTTATTAAGAAATGTTTTGGTTATAAATATTGTTTTTCAATATCAAACTTTGACAATATAAGCTGTTACACTATCACTATTTTATTAATTGCATTTAAATGTGTTTGAGTTATATCTCAAGTGTTTGAATGAACTATAAGACAATCTAAAGCACGCACCAGCTCAAATGTCAAAATGAAACTCTATAAACTATATATTTATTTTTTGCCTTAATAAACATAATATACATTTTTGTACTTTTAAAGGACGTTTTCTCATCTCATTCTCATGTCTCGATACTTTTTTATATTCTCGTCTAGAGATCGTCTTGAATTGAAAAAATAGTTCTCGCACATCCCTAATTTATATATTCACATCAGAGAAAAAAAGTCTGAAGAATACAATATTGAGTATGAAATTACATTGAGCTAAATGTTAGAACCTAACTGATAACTCCTCTCCACTCTCAATTGCTTTTGCACATCTGATTCCCATTTCTTTTTACTTGTACTGTCCTTAGCAATTAACATTTAAATCATAATATTAGTTAAATTCATTTTAATTTGTAGTAAGGAGAAGTATGAAATTAATATTATAAGGAACGTACTTGGTAGAACGATTGATTGATACACTTCTTAAGTCAATTAAAAATATAAGTTATGAATATGAGGGATGGTTTATTAAAAAGAGATTTTTAAATCAGAAAAAGAGTTAGATGCTAAGTCAATTAACAATATGAATTGATCAATTGTCGTTCTACCAAGTACGTTCCTTATAATATTAATTTAAATCATAATTTAGTTGCAAATGGTGTAGGTTTTCCAGACTCTTGGCTAAAGAGTCCAAAAGAAATTTGCTTGAAGCACGACTGATTGAAAAGTTAAACAATAAAAACTAAGCCATTCGATTACTTGGTCCAGGTTTTCCAATTAGAAATATTCAAATAATTAATCAGCTATATTGAAGCCTAAGTATTAACATTTTAAAGAGATCAGCCATTAACGGTATTCAAGTGAGTTTTGAATACTTTTTTAACATATTTATACTTTGGGTTAGAAAATCATTTATAATCTTTGGCGCCATTTTCCCTTTATTTATTAAAGTTAAATATTTTATTAGTTAACTTAAATCAATATGTTTTAAATGATTATTTTCATCACAATAATAATGTTTAGGAAGGTTTACAAAATTATTAATTTTACAACAAAAGTTTGTCAATTCATAAAACCAAAATGTTTAAAACAATTCAAAACTCACTCAAACACCCTTAGAGGGTCTCCTTAAATTCTATGACAAGAACACTTTAATACGAAAGGTTGAAGACATTAAAGAAGTCAAATTCTGTACACATTATAGTAATTTTAGAGCCAAGAAACTTTTTCTGTATTTATTTTGCTATCATTAATTTAATATGTAATAAATAAATATGATAAAATTGTAGATAAATAAAGCACAAATAAACGTAAACACACTAACACATATTTAAAAAAACGTTGATATGTTGCTTTCATTGCATCTTCCTCAGGAAGTGGTAGGAAGACTAAACAGGAAATTAGTTTCAGTGATGCCAACTTGGTTTTGCAGGATGAAAACTTCTCTGATATGACAGTTACTGTCTTAAGTGAGACATATTGCATTGGGTCCTCTCATATAAACACAATGTAGCAGTCCTCAAAGTTGAAGTTGTGAATGGAGGCATGTGATGAAACTAGTTTTTCTGAGTTCTTGATTTTTATGGGTGTGCGAGTAGGCATTTTTCACTTTGATTCAAGTTCAAATAAAATTAATTTAATTTTAGCACTGCGTCCTACTACCCATTCGAGTTAAAAGCCTATGCACTAGTTACATTAATGAGTTAGGGATTAGGAAAGCTTAATTGAGAGGAAATGCACCTAAATTAGTGTGGAGGAAGAGTGGAAAACTATTAAGGAAAAACCCTCTTCAGTGCACCTGACCGGGATCGAACCCCGATCTCCCAATCTTCATCAGTCTAGACTAACAGGAAAGTAGTGCATTAGACCACATGGCCACCAAAGCGAGTAATCGAATGAAAACAATGAGTTTTTTAGTAATATACAGGGTTCATATGGTCCTTGAAAGACCTGGAATTTAATGTGTCTTTGTTCAAGGCCTATAAAAGTCCTTAAATTGCTCTGGGCCTTGAAAAGTCCTGGAATTTTCTGGTTTAAATTCATGTGCCTTCGCCATTTTTTTATAAGTTGCTCTAAAACCGTCATTTGTAATAATTCTTTTAAGATATTTGACTATCTATCAACACTTTAAGTACTTATAATTACAGCTTTGAACTAAAATGCCCGCCGATAGCTATTAGTTCATCTCCCATCCACCTTAGCGCTCAAATTCCTGTTCTAGCCATAATGCAATATATACTGCAATGTATATATGCAATACATACTAAGGAGGAGATAAGGAAGGAAAGGAGGAGGGAGATAAGGAGGAGGGAGATAAGTCGGTGGTGAAGGCCGATGGATCTCAAGGTAAAGAGGGAACATGTCAATCTGATGTGAAGGAGAAGAAGGAGGAAGTGATGGTAGAATAAAATAAACCGAATGATCGGACCGAACCGGTGGAGCCTAGTCAGGTATATGACAACTTTGAGGAGACCCTTCAACTTTCTAGGTTACGACAAAGGTATGTCCATCACCTTCCCCGACACCCGAGGCTCTGGATATAATACAATTGAAGTCAATGAACCTCCCTTAGGAAGCGAAACCACTCCTTGACAAAGTCCTAAGAGTGTTTGATAGAAGGAAAGAGGTGTTGGGTATGGAGGAACTTTACACACATATCGTTGAAGCAAACAGTCGCATATCATTCAATTCGAAGGAGGCTTGGCCTAAGTGTTAGGTATTCACGCATAATCCCTGATGGGAGAGGATAACGGAAGAATCAGAATTGAGCAGTTGAATGCTATGCGGAGCACGACCGTCATGGACGAGGTTAAGATAGTGGTGGATGAGCTGAGCCTCGATATCGTATGCCTCCAAGAGCAATCACATCCGTGAGTCCGGAAGTATAATTTACCAACTAAAATTCAACAATGTACTGAAAAATATATCCTTCACACCAAAATCCAGAACCCTGAAAAACCAGTTTCAGCACATGCCTCCACTCATAACCCCAACTTTGAAGACTTCTACAAAGTCAAAGTGTTAAAATGATTTAACAGAACACAATGCAATATGTCCCAGTTATAAGGATGAGAACTGGCATATTGATCACGAAGCCTAGAAAACCACCCAGCCTTAATATTTGTCATCTAGGCTTGATTTCAAAACTAAACACCATCTCCCATCCACAGAACGATAGATGATCCTCCAGATAATTTCAAATCCACCAAAGAAGTTTTCATCCTTCACAATTAAGTTGGCATCACTGAAGCTAGCTTTCTGTTTAGTCTTACTACTACTTCCTGAGTAAGATGTAATGAAAGCATCAAAATAAGGAAGTTTGTTTAAATACCTATGTGTTAGTGGTTTTACTTTTATTTGTGCTTTATTTTTCTACAATTTTATTATATTTATTTATTACATGTTATATTTTGCTTAGTGCACTTTATTAAATACATTTTGTCGTTATTCTAAGCCCCCTGCCCCAACTGGGATTTGAACATAATCTCTAAATAAATAAAGAGGTGGTAAGTCAGTGCTCAAATCTTGAGAATTCTTCATTTAAGATCTCAGCAGAATTCAGGTATATGTTTAATATACCTTTTCAGCTATATTTCCCAAAGCTACACATTGAATTGAAGTAAATATTTTAGAAACATTTGTACAACATGATAATTCATTTTCCTCCGCTTCCCCATTGGTGAAATTAAATTAGATTAGGCTTTAAACACTTAATTAAGATGTTCTGGTCACAACGAGGTCTCACTGGCGCCGGAACTCTGAGAATGGCTGCCTTGTGCCGGTTGAGGTTGGTAGTTCTGTGCTTTGTGCTGGAGAGTTTCATCTTCAAGTGAGCAAATCCTCTGTTTCAATCCCCTCACCTGAGAATAAACATTGTATTTCACAATGCCTGTTCAAAACAAGTTTCAATCAAAATTATTAAAAAAAAAAAACCAAAATAATATATCATATATATTGAAAAATGACACCAGAAGAAGTTAATCAAACCCAGAAGGTTTTAATCCAAAGGCTAGATAAAACTGATGTGTTTGGTGCCCATTTTAAAAATAAATTGTTATCTTGGAATAAATAAATAAATATTACACCAATCAATAGTTTTTTTATTATTTAGCACCGCGTCTTACTACCCGTTCAGGTTATACGCTTAAGTACTAATTAAGCTAATGGGTTAGGAATTGGGAAGGTTGAATAAAGAGGAAGTGAACCCGAATTTGCGTGGAGGGAGAGTGGAAAACTATTTAGGGGGAAAAAAAACTCAGTTCACCCGACCGAGATTCGAACCTCGATCTCCCCGTCCTCGGCAGTCGAGCTCAACACAACTAGCGTGTTAGCTAACTACGCCACCGAAGCGGGTAATCAATAGTTAATTTTATAATTATGTCTAGAATAGACAAGCCTAACGTTAGTCTGCGTGCCCATCAGTAACAAACTCACCTGCGCTGAGTGTCTCTCCACCATGGCGAGCATCTGCTGTTCCAATTTGCGCAGACGAGTCTGATACTTTTTCTTGGACCTATCCAGGGTTTGAACCAGGGCACTGCATCAAAAGAACACACTTGAGTATGTAATCACAACATGTGAGTTGATCTATGTAAGCAGATAAGTACCTAAAATACACTTAGAATGAACAAATAGCACGTATTATAAGCTAACTGCGAAGCTCAGGGAATCCAAGCATTGTAAACGACAGCTTCTATAGAACTGTTGGCACAACCCACTGTGCTGATTCTTCTCTGGGTGAAGTTTTAGCTTTCTCCGCCAGAGAAACCATTTCTTTCCGATGGTGACGGTGCAAAGGTAACCTGTGTCATGGGTTGACAAGGCCATCGCTAGGCAACCAGATAAGTTACCTGTGATAAGATCAGATGACCACTTATGCCTGCCCCCAAAAAAACACATTTTCAGTAAGAGTTGTTTAATTTGTGTGTAATTATTATGTGTTAGTGAACTAATTTGAGCGATATTAGTGAATTGTTGAAAAATTTACAATTTGTTGTGTTCATAGGTTGTCTTAAAATTACTACAAATACTTTACACTAGTTTATTGATATGTATACCTACTCCAATAACCCTGAAATGTTGTAGGTAGGGATGGGAACATCAAATCCTTAAGGATATTCGAGATTTCGAGGACTAAAGACTAAATGCTTAGAAAGATTTTTTTTTTCAATGTTTTAAGTGAAATTTGTTTTAAGGCTCCAATACTGCTTATTGGTGGTGTTTAGAACTTATTATAATTATTGGACGCATTTAAAAACCAGGCACCAGACCAATAATTAATTAATTTAGTGTATGATGTTATAATGAATGGATTATAAGAAATAATGTTTAACATTTAATTATTATTTGTATTTCCTATTTTTCTAATATATTTATATTTCCTCATAAGTTCATAATTTTTTCCAAGATTTGGATTTGAGATTTAGAATTCGAAGGTAAATATGAGATTTGGATTCGTAAAATAGTGGATTCGACCCAACTCTAGTTGTAAGCCTGACTCACTATGGAGCAGCTTAAGATAGGGCCATAATGTAATCAGTCTAATTAAGACTGTTACGCTACTGCTCAGGGTGGACAGAGAATTAATTCAATTAATAAATAAATCAATCAAAAAAGTTAATGTTGAAATTAAAAAAAAACACAGTTGTTTCTGAAGTGTAGTGAGTGATAAAGCCCAGGTCTTGAACCCATGATATAACAATGGTATACTGATACTAGTTTTAAACTGTTAGAGAGCTCACATTACTGTGACAGTTCAAATCTAAATTATGTGTTCCAATTGAGAGGAGAGAAATGGAAGCAATAAAGGAGGAAAAGTGGTGAAAGGAAAGAGTAAGATTGAGGTATTTTACTTAACTGACTCGTCCACAGGCTGCAAACATATAATGATGATGAATCTTTGTGTATTCTGTTGTTAAATTGTGATGATGACAAGTAAAAGTGATATGCACGAGTACGCTATTTTTCAATACTTGCAATATTATTGTTGCGTTATAATCGAGAAACAAACAACCAGACAACATAGTGTGACATGTCACACGAAGAGTGAGGAGTATGTAAAAAAGAGAATACAAGGAAAATCACAAATGATTTTTAGTAGGTTAAACAAGGTTTATAAAACTTATGAAATCCGTCAGATTTTTTAAAGTTTTCCAGACCAAAAAGCTTGCACGTTTCCTGTATTTTATATGCAAGGTTAGAGAACAAAACTATAATTAATTTAATTTTTTCTTTATTGAATTCTTGCCAAAAAAAATTATTAAAAACAAGCATATCTGAGCTTTCCCCCAAAAAATTTTGTGAACTTTGCTGGGCTATGCTTTCCTACTCCGTAGTTCAAAATTAAATTGCAAAAATATTTGAAATTTTCTCAATTTATTTCAGTCACACAAAATTTCCTGTTTTTTTTACTTGCGCATATTACCCTGTCTGTAGTATTCATGAGATAGAAAAATGCAGAAAGACAAATATTTAAATATTACCTGCATTTGGTGGCTACATAGTATAAGGGGTCTTGCAATAATATGGGTTGCGGATTACGAGGTGGTTGATATTAAACTCTCTTGGTCGGGTGCAATGAGGCTGGTTTTTCTATCTTCTCTCCATGTTAATGCAGGTGTATTACTTCTAAGCTATCTTCCTCGTTCTTATTAGGTTTTTAATAAGCCTAATCTTAAGATGTAGCAAGTTAAAAGAAAGTTGTCTATTGTACACATCAAGTGCTCCTAACCTGTTGGCTCTCTTAAGGTCGTTGACTAGGTCCCCCGATTGCTGTTGCCGCAGCTCAGAGTTGCGGCTGACTTTGTCGAGGGTTGAGACAAGCTCCTGGACTCTGCCCTTAAGCCTAGCCTCGCGTCGCAAGGCTGAGGATAGTTCCGACTCGTCGCCAGTGCCTTCACCCTCACAGTCCTCACTCTCACTCGCCAAGGATGCATCCCCACCACCTCGATTCTGTAGCGAGTAAAGAGTATTTTATTAGTCGATTTCCTTACGTCTTTCTACCCTATTGAGTTACATGCATTTTAATTATGTTAATGGTTAACGTTAATAACAAAGGTAGAATTTAGAAGAAATGTTTTCACATTTGCATGGAGTAAGTCGGAAACCATTTGATTTCCTGCCACAAAACAGACTTGATGAGCTTGACACTTAGTCTGCGTGGCAACCCATGCTGGTAATTTTTTAGCATATCTATGGGCCATTTTATATTAATTTATTTTGGTAGTTATATACAGTTTAACACAAGACAGTTTTATTCTGGTGAAAAAGAATGAGAAGAGAAAATAGCAAGTCTTTCACTGGTATTTATGTGACATTGAGAAAGAAGCACAATGCGGGAAAACCACCATAAGTACAGTCAAGTCAGAACGGAATTCAATATGCTTGATGAAAATTAGACATTATTCATGCAGATAATGCTCTCTGCTACTTATCAGTAGGATATAACTTACATTGACGGGTACATAAAAGTTTAAGTCTCATCAAGTCTGGTTTGTCGATGAGAGGGAGGTTGGGGTTGGAATTCCAGCCAGGTGTACCGACATTGTTTCTCATTCCTCTCAATTCTATCATCCTCATCCCTACTACCTTGGTTTAGATATGTGTATATCCTGGGCGAGTAGCCAGACACACACACACAAAAAAAAAAAAGACTCGATGGCGTAAGCCCGCAATCAAGCTATACCGACCAAGTGGACGCTGCTGTTAGCGATGATAGTGCTAACATTTGCAGATAGAAGGTGTCATGTTGTCAGCACAACAAACACTCCGGTTGTTAATCCTAGTTTTTTAGATCAGAGTGGCTACTTATTTATTCAAGTAGCTCCTCATTTGTCCTCAGGAGGCTGAGTTTCACCCCGTTTCAGACCTACTGTGTCGCAGGAAATTCTAAAAACCCCAAGGATCGAACTTGTAACCTCTGGGTCCTTAGACAGGAACTATGACCACTATACTACAAAGGCGGAATATGACACAAAACATACACAAGGACAGTACAAAAGAGTTGGCCTCTGACCTTGCTCCTGGATTCCAGCAGTTGTTCTGTTTCCTGCAGTTGGACTTGAAGATGCTGTATTGTGGCAAGCTGCGCGGCGTGGTGGGCCTCCTGAGAACTAAGTTTCAACTCAAATGATGCCCTCTCCTTCTCTAGCAGGTACACCCTGGCTCTCAATTCGGCTTTGTCTTCCCGTGTAGCCATCAGCTCCTGCGCACACACACACTGGAGATGTATTTACATAGAACACATGGTATGGAGTAACCTGCGCACACACTACAGGAATAAAATATTGAAACTTTAGGATGGGTTCTTAAATTTTCAAACCCCTGAATTCTGAAAGATATTCGATATTCGATGATTAAAAAAAAATCAAGATTTCTTTTATAAATGTTAAATAGGAATTTATTACAGAGTTATCCCAACATAATTATAGGATAAACTTAGCAAATAGACCCCGTACTATTAATTTACCCATTAACTGTGTGTATGAATCTTGTAATGACTTTAACATCTAGTTACCGTTTCTATTTTATAAAGAAACTTAGTAATAATTGATAATGGAATGACGTGGGCTGAACCATTATGTAAAATGAACAACAACATTTGAATGCTGACTATCATGACCTATAAACTTTATATCCTGAATCCAGGTCACTAGAGACCTTTAATACAAAAATACTCCAAAATACAATATGGCTCTTACAGTGAAAAGAAGAGTACAATTCACAATTTGCAATGTTGCCACTGGATGGCTGTTTTTTACGAATCTTTTACACAGGGGCTTAACCCAATAATAATAATAATAATAATAATAATTAATAATAATAATAATAATAATAATAATAATAATAATAATAATAATAATAAATAATAATAATAATAATAATCATCATCCCCACCACTACGATCATCAACTGTTTCCAGCCTGTGGCCAAGTCAGCTTAGTAAAATGCCTCCATTTTCTTCCTTTAATTTCTTCCATTCTTCTCCTCTCACTTGAACCCTTTCTATTATCTGCTCCTCCCATCTTTTTCTTGGTCGCCCTTGTGGTCTTTTTTTCCTAAATACCTCACCTCCATCATTCACTTTGGAATCCTCTCCTTTTCCATACTCATTACATTCCTATACCATCTCAGTCTTAACCTAGTGTTACTGTGGATTCACACATTCGCTTCACACGTTAGCCAAAAAACTAGCGAAGAACAGAAACGAGGTAACATGATGAGCTCTAAGCCAATCACAAGATTTCCGCTTAATCGACGCGAGTTGTTCTGCTGAAGTTCAACTATTCTCTACTTTGTCCGTTCTGCTCAGATGTTAGGCACGGGAGAACCAATCAAATCTCAGAACCAATCATCTTATATCAATGCGCATGTGCATTTGATAATGCATGCGCTCTACAGTCAGAAACTAGCTGACAGCTTATTTGGCCGTTGTGAGGAGATTTGAAATAACCCGCTAATGTAAAACGTGTGTATCGATGTATTGGACTGTGCCACGAAACAGCATTATAATTTGTAAACATCCATCAAGAAAATGATCTAAAATATATGTCTATCTACTAGAAAATAAAATCTGTTGATAGTCAGCTGTTTTACGTTAGCATTGCAGTGCATCATGGGTCAACTTAAAGTGTGTAAATTGCTACGCCTCTGAGGCAGATTCTATTTTTCTATTTTCAGCAAACGTGTGAATCAAGCTTTAGTGTTTGAAAGAACTTGTAATGAGCTTTAAATCACTCCTAGCTTGTTTACTTTCTCACCACATGAAGCGTACATTTAGACAAACCTTGAATGTAAACCAGTATCTTTCAGGTCAATAATGGCTATTGGATCAGCATTTGAAGTTTCAGTAACTTAAGGGTTGAGAGCATCCTGTTGTTTTAATCCATTCACAGTAACTTTTGTCTTTTACGGCATTTGGAAAGTTACTTGAAACAGTTTATATTTCATCCATCTTGCCAATATATTTTGTAACTTCGAAAATTCAAACAGAATGTTAAACCAATAAAACATATTCGTGGATCAGATGGTTTCAGAACTAGTTTTTAGTACATTCTCAGCAGTCCATAAAGACATATATACTCCATTCACAGTATGAATTACTCTCTGAAAGGTCTTTTTTACTACCAATATCCTACTATATAATAGCTTTCTTGTAAGGAAAAAGGCCTTTCAGAAAACAATTCCTACGCTGAACAGACTTTACCTGCATAAGTACAGCAGTCTCCAGGTCCAGCTTGCGAGCCTCAGCGAGGGAAATTGTGTGCCTCACGGCCAGAGGTTCCACGTGGCAGCTCTCCAGTTCCACCACGGTGGCCCGCACGGTGCTGCGCTCAGTTTTCAGCCGCCCAATGTGGTCCCGCAACCGACGTTCCTCACTCTGACCCCATTCGCAGTCGCTTGATGAACTTGTACTGCAAAAGAAATCAAATACAAATCATTAGAGATATGTTGGATACTTAATATGAGAATATTGTTAATTTTTTATATTTTTGTGTACATATTCATCATGCAGTGAGATCTTATGCTGTACATATTCTTAAATAATCAAAATGAAGAAAAACTCATCAAACCATTTGTGCTCTACCAAAAAGTAGGTACATATGTATACAACATAAAGTTTGATGGTATGCCATAAAATACTTTTTTTGGGGGGAATCTGGGCCCAATAAAAATTAAATTTTCAACCAAAACCTTAAAAATGATTATTTTGTTCAGTATTACAATACTTCCTCTATATTTCATGTATGTAAGGATGTAAAAATTGCAAATATGATATATCTACAACCTCTTGATGAAGATGCCATGTAGCATCAAAATATTAAAGTGTTTTTACTTTTATTTGGGCTTAATGCTTTATTTTCAACAATTCAATCATATTTATTTAATGATATAACATACTTAACCCTCAAGCAGGCGCGCTGGGGTATAAAGTACCCCAGTTTTATATTTGTTGATGTGGTTACACTGTCAGGTGACTGAAAAGCGTTTTACTCTTTCTATTCCTTTAGTGTGACCTTGGCTACTTACTGGTATACTTAAGTCATTAAATTACGAGAGGGGGTACAAAACTAATACCTCCTAATTTTTTTTATTTCATGGCTGGTGTTGTAGAAAAGTTTAGCGCTCACTGAGTGGTCACTCAAGATTTATATTTTTACTATATTGAGTATTGTTATGAGAGATCTCGTAAGTGCAGCACACGAGCAGTTCAAAATTGTGGATGTTACAAATACAATAGAAATGTTCATGAAGTCCTCTGAAGGGAAAGCAAGGAATTTTACAGGACTGGAATACAGTGTCTGACTCAAAGATGGCGGAACTGCATACAAAATTAAGGTTACTTTGTTTATTCATGATTTTGTATTGTTCCATGTAAAATCCATAGTGCTAAAAATTATATTCATTTAGAAAAAAAAAAATTGGAGGCACTACTTTTTGTACCACCCCTTGTAATCTAATTATCCGTCCACAAATTGCATAAAATACTCCAAACATCCGCTCAAGCCACACAAGTGTTTATCTTTATCAAATTATTATATCACAGTCAAACTATTAATTGCAACTTTTTGATTGTTCAGCTACACCTCTCAAAGTTGCTGTAATTTTCAGATGAGGACTGAAGGCAATTCTAGTTCCTGAATTAAGTTTGTTCTACCAATAAACAAAATTAAATTCAAAATTTGGAAAAACAAGAATTTGAATATGATTTTTTTTAATCCTTGTATTTTAAATACCCTTGAGGATTCGAAGGAGCCATCTATAATGTTAATATAAGAAAGTTGTCTTAGTGCATGTATCAAGTAATTACCTAGTCGTGTGGCTGTATTCTTCCCAAGGAGCAGCGCTGAGGCAAATGGCATTGCTGATGGAAACATTATCCAATCTTGAAAGTAAATGTCTTGCCACAGTTTCCGCAGCTCGCCTATTCTCACTGGCTCGTCTCAAGATGGCCGCCATCTCTCCAGAGTCTGGCTCACTTTCATTACTCTCCCCTTATAGAGGACAAAGACGCTTTAAAGTTTAATTGTTTCAATAAAGAATTGTCTTTCTCTGAAAAAATAATTTAAAGCATCAATCATATTAAAATATATATTATAGTTAGGAGTGTGCAAAGTCCACTTTTTCAATTCAAAGCGAACTAGAATCGAATATATGAAATATTATCGACGCTGAATCAAAGTTCTTTTTTATATATAATAGTTTTATGCTTGAGAAAATATTATAATTTGAATATTTATAAAACTTTAAGCAATAAAATTACTTTGTAGATTTTACTTTCTCGCCATCTTACAGGTAGAGAAAAGAGTGTGATTGTAAAAAAAATTGAACTCAAGATTTTGATGAATGTGGACGTTTCATGACCCCTCGAATCCAAAAAAGTTGATTTGAATTTCCGTCTGTCTGTACCTCGGACTAGAGCCTAAATTATTTTACCGATCGGGCTAAAACTTGATATCTAGGGTTTTCATAGGGTTTCCTCAAGGGGTTTTTGGAATTGGATATCTAACTCTAAAATTAAGGGTAGTTTACTGAAGGGTGAAAAGATAAAAATTCAATTTTCTCAAAATTGGCTCAAAAATTTTTGATTAAATTTCATTTCTAAACATTCCTAAATATTCCAAACAAAATGGCTACACTTCATATTTCGGCAAAATAATTTTAAGTGTTCCGGTCTAATGCATAAATTCTTATTTTATAACATATCTCTGTAACTCTTTGAGATATGAAATTACTTTTACAGAAGTGGAAATTTCCATATCTCTGCAACTATTTGAGCTACTAAATAACTTATCATTATAAAATTGTAGTACTATTAAATTATTATTATTAGCACCACGTCTTACTACCTGTTCGGGTTATACGCGGTAAATGAGAGTGGCAATAGTTGACTATTAAAAATAAAAATCTTTTATATGAAATATATTTTTATAAAACCAATAGTTTCTGAGATATTGGCAAATATTTTAACACAATTTTGTGAACTTTAGTTGTACAGGGATACTACCCAAGTTTAACGCAATAATTCTCCAATGCCATAGAGTAAGTAAATAAGTAAGTCTCTCAAAAAGTTTATGTTCTTTTTCCTTTAACCTCTAGGGGAAATGTTTGTACAGTAATGATCTAAATGAGGAATTTAATAGCAATGCGATAAACCATAAGATGTACAACCTCTAATAAAATGTCAACTTTTTTAGGGGTTGTCGGGCAGCAAATATTTGTATCTATAGGGCTTGGGTATGCATTACATTTTGCAAACAACTTTGTCACAGGCCTATAAAACTTCAAATTATAAGTTTAACAGTCTAATTTAATTTTTTTTTAAAATAGAAACAACTTTGTCACAGGCCTATTAAATTTCAAATAACAAGTTAAAACAGTCACATGTGATTGAAAAAATATATAATTAAAATGGTTAGTTTATGCTCAAGAGTTTATAGTTCATACTTGAGCAAATTTCTCTTTGCTTTGTGAAAATTCTGTTGGAGCATAGCCAGTTCCTCTATATTTTTTGATTTAAAATCTTCTAACTCAAATTAAGTTTTCGTAAGCATAAGGCCTACAAATCTCAATGTGGAGATGTTGAATTTGTTATGTTGTTGGCAGTGACAGAAAATTAAATCATAGGAATCTTGATTTCGCTATGTTGTAGACTTGCAACCCGTGAGAAACGTTATCATAGTTTTGTTGAAAACAAACATAATAATTTACGAATTAACCAAAAAATAATACTTAGATTTATTTAATACTAGTTGAGTTGATATAATTCATCTATGAATATCAGTTAAACACTATTTTTTTCAAAGTTTGAATTATAGGTTAGTGCTAACATGGTATTATATACTTGCCAAGTTCTTGAGATGACCGATCAAAATACGGGCATAAAAATTACTCAACTGACATTCTGGGATTTTAGATACCTGATTTATCACCAGAAATTTTGGGTGCCTATCCACCCCTAAAAATTGTATCCAGAAGTTGAAACTTTGATACAGAGTTTTGACCCTTGTAGACCCAATATCCATATTTTTTATTGGTCCAAATATACAAATGAGTACTTTAATTCTTTAGAAATAAAATTATAAAATATAAAACCAGGAGTCACAAAAATGTTTTATGTAAGTATAGCGTAATTTCTGTTCAGGTTTTCTAGTGTATATTATTTCATCTTACATATATTACGAGTTTTGAGTAAATATTTCCATTTTTTTAAAAATGGAGCGAGAAAGTCAGTGCGAGGTTCCGTACCATTTATTTAATTGGATAATTGTTTGTAAGAATTTGTTTTAATCTGATAAACCAAGTTATTATCAAACTTACAACTCGATTCTTTCTGATTTTTTTCCATACGACTGAGAGTGGCAATAGTTGACAATAAATTTCGTATTTTAGCTGTCAATGTTTTTATTGGCAACGCTGGAATTTGTTTTTAAGCCAAGTCAAAACTGATATCTGTCTCAAAGCCAAGTCAGAGTTTTAAAGCGCCTCACACCCATAATTATAATTATTTTCAAGGCCATACCCATACATAGTTTCTGGGGTTGAGATGAAGGTTTTACCTGCAATATCATATAGTGAAGTCCCTCAATAGGAGAGGGCATGAATTTTTTTAAAGAATGGATTCACCAACTTGAATGGAATTTTTTTGTGTGTGAATACATTGGGCTCATAACAGGTCCTCTTTAAATATGAATGAATTATCAGTATTAAAAAAATATACTATTATCTGACTTTTATATTAACACGCACAGTTAAGGCCTAGCAAGCTGGTAGTGGAAAATATGTGGCTTGAATAAAAAACTGACCCAGGCCACAGGCTGGAAACAGTAATAGATGTAAAGTAAAGACTTCTGCTTCACCACTAGAATAGTCAGAAAAATTCCCTTTAGCTAACTGTAAAAACACTAAGCTAAGACACAGGGAACTTGTCTATTATTAAGTAACCAAATCCAGACTGGATCCTGGTTTGGACCTAGGATGGTTATTTTTAAATCTATATCTTCACCACTCCATCCAGTATCATCTATATGGCAACCCGCAAGTTTCAGTTAGTCTTAAACTTTGCAAATGTAACTGACAAGTTTATGTTTCTGCGTTTCTTCGGATTACAAAGCCAAATTTCTGAAAATTAAAAAAATTATGTGTAATTGTTTGAGGAAGAGAAATGATGAGAAGATAAAGCTGTGAAAAGTGTATGAATAAATGAAATAAGAAGTGAAGGTCTAACCCATCTGTCCTTTTATGTTGGATTCCTTCCCCTATACAGGCATTACATTATTTTACGTCTCCGCATAGTTTTCATATATTTCTAATCCATTGAGTAACTATTCAATTTTATTATCAATTTGGTATATGTTAAGTATTTGGATTTTATTAGAATAAAACAAAAATACAGAGAGAGAGAGAGAAAGAGAGAGAGAAATAGATAGAGAAATAGAGAGAGAAATAGAGAGAGAAAGAGAGAAAGAAATAAAGAGAGAGAATTAGAGAAAGAAAGAGAGAAAGTGAGAAAGAGAGAGAGAATTAGAGAAAGAAGGAGAGAGAAAGAGAGAGAGATATAGCAATACCTCGTATGTTTAGCTGTTTGCCGATGCCTGCAGCTCGACAGTTTGCAAGCAGTAGGCCAAGCTCACTCTCCAGAAGAGCTACCAACACATCATAGGCCTCGATTGCTCGATCGCTGTAGCCCAGGGCTAGCCTGAAACATAACATCCATGAAACTCAAAATATTATAGTTTCACTACAATATCAAAATTATTTTACTATAGTGAAAGTATATATGACAAAGATTGGTCAGGAAAAATTCTGAAATACTTAAAATAAAATACTTTAATAGGGTGTATTATTTTAAATGTCATATCAATTAATGAGAGACCAACGAAACGGTACTAGATTTTATATACATCAGTCATTTCAGCAATGATGTTATTTGGTGAATGTATTAGTGATTGTTATATATTCTACTTGAACTATGTACCACCAGCTTTGGTGGCCGCGAGGTCTAAAACTCTACTCTCACAGGTAGACTGGACTGCCATTGAAGGGGAGATTGAGGTTCGAATTTAGATCGGGTGTACTTAGAGGGATTTTCCAAACTTGTTTTTCACTCATTCCACACAAATGTGAATACACTTCCTCTGATTTTAAACCTTCCTAATTCATAAAACCATGAGCATAATTTAGTACTAAAAAACCTTTGTACCCCCAAATTTGTTGGTGCATAATACAAGTTATACATATTTTAAATATAAAATAAAATAATGTATTAAATAATACGTTTTAAATTAGTACATGTTTTTTTAAATTGTACGTACTCCCACAGATCTCTTTGTGTATCTCTGATTGAATACCAATGTACTAGATCATCCTTAACCTCCCAGTCTCCAAAAATAAACAGTTAAACTGTCGCAGTATACATACCAATGGGTAGGCTTATATAATTTTTAAACCACAGTGGGTCACAGGCAACGCCGTGTGGGATTGCTAGTATTATA
>CABFWB010001898.1:0-16755 GCA_902151455.1 Timema bartmani | reverse complement strand
AGACCCCAGCCTCTCTGCTTCTACCTCGTAGTGCCGCCTCACTGCGTCACTACCGCGCATCTCTTGAATATCTGCCTCTTGCAACTCGCTCACCAGACTCTCTGCCACCAAGGTGTTACAGACCTACATTGATACAAATACAAATATTGACTTAAACAAAAAAGTTTAGGAACTTCGTATTGTTGTCAAACATAAAATTTGTATATGTAGTGAGGTGGAAGCTGACCCATATTAGATGCAAAGTTTATAAGTTTTCAAAGTTTCACACACCCATAGTTAGATGGATCTATGTGTGTGAAAGGAAGGTATAGAACTAAATTAAAACAATGTGACTGCAACATTTCTATAACAATTTGTAATTAAATAAATATAAATGAGCTGTAGAAACATAAAACTAATAAAACTAAACACGAACCCATATTTACACACACTTGAATTACTCAATGCTTTATTTGCATCTTTCTCACTAGCTTGGGAAGATGCAAAAATTCATCCAAATTTTAAAGTGTGTGTAATTATGTATTAGTGTTTTTACTTTTATTTGTGCTTTGTTTTTCTACAATTTTTATCATATTGATTTAATTAAATACTATATTTTACTTAATGTACTTTATTTCATACGTATTATTTTAAGACTTCTATTACAAATTCCTTGATTTTCCAGGTATTTAGACATTTTTATAGTTATTAAATTAATCATATATTTAAAAAAAAGCTACCAACTACTTAACATCAACCTTTGTCTAAGTTATTTTTACAGCATTAAATGTTTTAGGTATTATTTGTGGCATTGACTTCACGTAGCATATTATTTATTTTATTTATTTGCGTCTTACTACCCATTCGGGTACTTGAGTACTAATTATGCAAATGGATTAGGGATTGATAAGGTTGAATTCAGAGGAAGTGAACCCGCATTTGCGCACAGGAAGTGTGTAAAACCATTTTAGGGAAAACCACCCCCCAGTTCACTCAACCGAGATTAAAACCTCGATCTCCCCATCCTCGGCAGTCTGGCTCTACAACGAAACAAGCGCATTAGCCAACTATGCCACCGAGGCGGGTCACATGGCATAAAACACAACACTGTAGAGCTATCCAATGTTATAGAGTGCCATTCAATTTGTTAACATGAAAGTAAAAAAAAACCTCTCACTTGTGTTTTGGTGTAAAATTAATAGAGTTTTTTTTCTAACAAAGTACATAATTAAATTTCTTGAAATTTTCCTGTTTGACATCTAAAAATTTCTTGATTTGTTTAATTTTTCCCCCATTTTTTCTTTTTGCAGATACCATGTAAATATGTTATACTCTGAAAATGTATTCTTACTCCTAGTGAGGTGAGTTGCGAGCCAGTGATTTGTCGGTCAATTTTACGCAACATGACCCTTTCGGCCACCTTGCACACTGGCATGTCGTCCTTAGGCACCACCGCCAGGCCGGTGGTGTTGATTACTGCAGGAGGAGATGAGAGCGGGGCATGGGATTGCAGCCTGCTTTCTACTTCACGAATCTAGAGATTAGGTGAGATAATACCGTTAAAATACCACAAGATGTAGTTTGTAAACAATTGAACTGCAAGCTGTGGTTTGCAAACTATTGAACTAGATTAATTAATTGCACACTTCAGTGAACTATATCACTTTGAATTGTCCCAACAATGAACTGCTTTGGCCATATTAAAAGTGCTGTGAAATAATTCACTTTTTTTTACATTTATCAAAGAAATGGCATGTCCCTGACTTACGACTCATATCTTAGTATTCTTGGCCATAATTCAAAATAAACTTTTAGAACTGTGAATAAGCACCTTTTTTCTGAGTCGATCCCTGTCCCCTCGAAGACCACCCAATGCTCCTCTAGTCTCCTTCAGCTCCTCCTCCTGTCTTGCTAACTGCTCTTGGAGGGCCTGGTTCTCCACCCGCTGCTGAGCCAACTCCTCTGCCAGTGCTGCCATCTGCAGACTGTGGCAGGAAGTTGCTGTCTCCTTGTTAAGCAGATGAGACTCCTCTGCGGCTGTAAGGTCGTCCGACTACCAACACACGTGTGAAGATGATGAACAACTTATCATTAAACCGTGTACAAAGCAATGTTCAGACAAAAGCAATATATGTTCAACACTTGGATATGAAAGAAAATATGATTCTAAGGCCAGTATGACCAAGTTTACTTTCGTTTGAGATAACTCAATGGTTTCCAAAACTTTCATTGTAATGAAAAATATATAATTGTGCCCCACCCGCAAGTAAACACAAATATTGTTGAAAAAATTTGAATTCCTTTTGGTCAAACCAGGATTCAAATCAAATTTTCTCAGAGGTGTTATGTCAAAACTATTTAGGAAAGGGTGAACCCATGAAGTGACTGACCTCAGCGACCTTGTGATCATTCTCCCCCGAGCTGGAGTCAGCGTCCCCCAATGTGCGATCCACGTCTTGCAGCTCAGAGTCGTCAGCCAGGTGTGTGGTCGAGCCCTCAGCATCACGGCTGATATCTTGGTCCTCATTCTCTGAACACAGTCAACAACACAAAGGCTGTCTAATCAACTTAGTTGTCTAATTTGGCAACTCTTATCCCCTCTAGCTGTGTGTATTTATCCTAGAAATAGGTCAAATTAGTCATCCTACTCCCCCGCCCCCCCTTACAACATTTACTCCAAGAATGCCTGTACTCATATAAGACCCAATTTGTTGTCCACCTCCCTTAATACGTTTGTAGGAACCTATAGTGGCGTAGATACTTTGGATTTAACAACCCTTTAGGGTTCGGCCAGACTGACAAGCGTGTGAGCGAGCGCGCAAGTGACTGGGTGGCCAGACTGGCGAGCGCGTGATTAGCAGATAGCTCTCGTTAGTTGTTGACGAGGAGGCTCCGAATCTTGGCTGAGTGAACTGAGGGGGGTTTTAACAAGTGATTTATTGTTGTGGTTTTCTCATCCTCTCTCCACGCTAATGGTGATTCTTATTTGTAAAGGCCTACTTTGATAATATTGAAGTATTTTAACATATCAGTTTTACATATCTATATATATGTATGTATGGTTTATGGTCTTACCAATTAAATTAAGCCGTTAGTAGCAAGTGTGCTAAACCTATCGATATTAATAAAAATGTCAAAATGAGAAGTTTTCCTAGCACTCAATGAACCAACATACAATAATATTGCCTAGCGCCTGTAAACTAGACTGTACCGGGTCGAGCGCGCGCTCCAGTCTGGCCACCTCTCATTACAACCAATGTGTTCTATTTTATATTTTAGTCGCTCGCTCCAGTCTGGCCACCTCTCATTACAACCAATGTGTTCTATTTTATATTTTAGTCGCTCGCTCCAGTCTGGCCACCTCTCATTACAACCAATGTGTTCTATTTTATATTTTAGTCGCTCGCTCCAGTCTGGCCACCTCTCATTACAACCAATGTGTTCTATTTTATATTTTAGTCGCTCGCTCGCTCACTCAGTCTGGCCGCCCCCTTAAACAACATGTTTTAGGTAAATGCGAAGGGGTGAACCTAGAGTGAAGCTTTGGATCTTAGATCAAATCCAACCTCTTTCAGCTCATTATGTTGCACATAGGAAAGTTATGGTTTGTTCCCATTATTCAGCTAATTTATTTTATAGCTCTCTCTCATTTTATGATTGCTATGAACAAATCAGTTCATAACATATCCTCTCACACACTAAATGGATAACAAAGGAGGGACAGTTGATATTTTTTCATACAATAGCAAAAATACAATCATAAAAAACTGTCACCACAAGCTTGGCAATTTTTAATTAACGAAGATCTATTTATGGCTTTTAATTCAAAATGGTCATTGGTCAGAGAGGTCCGTAAGTTTCCCCCTTCTTTCATTTACCTTTGTTAATAAGCGTCAAAAGACTGTAAAGCTTTACTCTTTAGTCTTTATACCAGGTAGGCAAACCTTTCTTTATTTTTATAATGTTGAGCATGCTGAGATAATCTATAAGTGAATGCAGGATTATTTTACAATAGAAGCATAAAATATGGCCAAATTAAGCAAAATTTCTTTGACATTCCTTTTCCTCTCTAGTCATTTTACTCAAAGAAAACCAAAAAGGAGTATAGAGTGAAACTCATATAATGGTTTTATTTTATGTATTCAAAATATATTGATTTGTTTTACTTTATTGTTAATTAACTTTTTGTAGCAAAATTGATAAAAAAAAAGAGTTAATTCAATTGTTTTCCCATTCAATTATTAAGAAAATGTGCCCTAGCTGAATGGCATTGTTCCCAGGATATAATACAATATGAAACGAATTATCAACCAAATTAAGCATTTATTATGAGTTCTCTTGAATATTTGATAGGTTTTTTTTTCCAGATATGTAAATATTAAGATTTCCAACAGTCTGTATTATTATTTTGAAACAGCATTGCACCTTTAAGAAATACACCACGTCCTAGCAAGTCTACATTTTCCTTTCATAAATAAATAAAAAAGCCTAGCTCTAAAATAAAGTGCTATACCAGATATATCATCTTCTTCTCGAATGACAAGTGCCCTCTGCCTGTCTATCTTACGACTGAGTTCTGCGATAACAGAGTGAAGCTCTGTGAGTCTCTCCTCATAGCGTAGGGATTGAATATCCAACTTCTCTTCAGTCTCTGTGGCAAGACGAATCTTCTCCAGCTGAAACAAAACAAATCTATTTATATTAATAAAATGGAGAGTTTGTTTGTCTTTATATAACGAGCATTGCACAATAGCTACCACATGAGAGAGGGCTGCGATTTTAAAAATTAGCAACCTCTCTGCGCGAACATGTGCATATCAAAGCTGGAGTTTTAGATTTTTGATTAGCTTTTTTAAAATTTATTTAAAACTATGTCGGAAAAGTAAAATGAAAGGATTTTTTTCCTGTCTGTTTGAAGCGAAGAAAAGCCTTGCCCGGGAACTTCCGCTAGTACGTTATAAAACAGAACCATTTTATTTTTTGCACAATGTCCTACTACTCACCAGGGTAACCACACTAATAGAGTATATATGGGGGAGGTTTAATATTAGAGGAAATGAAGCCGCATTGTGTATAGCGAGAGAAAGACGCCAAATGCTGATCTCCTCTTCATAAGTAAATATGACCATAAGAGGTTGAAGGCATACAGTAGTTTGAGTGCCCACAACACAATTACCCTCTTCGGTGGCTGCATGGTCTAAGGCGTCATTCTAATAGTAGACTAAACTGCCGATGATGAGATCAAGGTTCGAATCTTGGTCGGGTGTATTGAGGGTGGGTTTTCCAAAATGGTTTTCCACTCTTCCTCTACACAAATTTGGGTACACTTCCGATAAATATATAACCTTCCTCATCCCTAAAAAACACTAATGTGATTAGTACATAAGCCTATAGCCCGAACAGGTAGTAAAACGTGGTACTAGAAAAAAAAACAATAAAAAAACAGCACAATTAATGAGTTCCAGTGATAAATTGTTTTTAAAATATTTTGCAATAAATTCCCCCAGGATATTAAAAATTTACCTTAATGTGATGTTAAATCATATTGGGTAGGAGGGGTGCAAAAGTGTGTTTATGAGTGATGATCGGGGCCTTGGTAAACTCTCTTTTGGGTTTAGTGATTTTTTAAAAACAACATTTTTTTCACAATTGAAAACCAAAATCAAATAAGCAAGTATTCTTTACTACAGTAGCCTCATGGCTTCTTTGGTGCTGACTGACAGCTCACAGCTTAGCAGCTGTCACTTCTGACAGTCAAAATTTAGGTATATACCTAAATGTTGACTGTCAGAAGTCAGCTGTGAACTGTCAGAGAGCACCAAAGAAGCCATGGGGCTACTGTAGTTACCTATAAAATAACGGTAAACACAAAGAGCATAATGTTTTGCCTCTAAACAGTTGACAACCAGCGGTCAGTGGTAACCTCTTGCGTAGAAGAAAAATATCAGTTTAAGTTACCCCTTCTTATGTCTTTGCTTTCCTTAAAACCCATCCTAGGGCTCACCTGAGTCTTGGTGAGAGTTTTCTCCAGCAGATCTCTCTCCTGGCTGACAGAGTGCAGGCGACTCGACAGATCAAGGATCTCACCCTTTAGTGAGGCAAGAGCAGCAAGGTGAAGCTGTAACAAAGACAAGTTCACATTAAAACAACAACCAATATAAAATGTACAATTTGTTTCAAGTTGGTACTGAAATACTGGGTTTGAAATAACTCGTTAAAATTGTTAGCTTTAAGTCGTGCTTTAGCAGATAAGACCACTTTCAAATTTATTTAATAAATCAATCATTTAAAACAGATTTTTAAAACTGACAACACACGATATATTATAATATTGTTTTTAATATGTCACTGAAATAAATCATCCCTGTCTTTAAAATAAGAATATATTACCGAGACAAAATATATATTTTAAGTAAACTCGATTATAGGTATTTTCTTTACACTTCATAGCCATTTATTCATAGGCAACACTATTACAAACCATTTATGAAAGTGAATTTTCAATATTTCAATATTAGTCCAAACATATCTCAAGAAATATTGAAAATACATGTTAACACTTAGGAAATAGTGAATACTGACTGCCCTTTGATCGCAACGGTCCGACTAAGATGATGATAGTAAAACCAACTTATTCTATGGCTTTAGGAATTCGAAAGTTCATTGCCACACTTACAAAAAAAAAAGACCGCTACCTATCCTTATCTTGAGTTAGTTCTATCCATTCCAACTCATTACACCCTATTTCTTTAAGGTCCATTCTAATGTTATCCTCCCATCTATGTTTAAGTCTTCTCAATGGTGTCTTCCCATTGGGTTTGCCAGTCAATACCTTGAACAAGGTTCTAGAATCTTCCATTGAGGCTGCATGTCCTGCCCACCATAATACTTGATTATCCTAACAATCTCTTGTAATGAGTGACGCATCATTATGTGACCTCCAATCTCCATTATCTTCACTCCTTTTTAGACCAAATATCAACCTAAGTGCTTTGTTTTCAAATACCTTAAATAAGAACAAATATAAACGAGAGATTATTTTATAAATATTAAATTTCAGTTCCTATAAAAAAACCTATATTTGTGAATCTAAAGCCAACGATTTTCAACTTACGTCACACTGAACAAGGCCCTTAATTTGTCAAGGAACACCATCAGTTTTTTAAAAGGAGAGATTTCATCATTAAAATTTCCAGTGATAACATTCTAATAATGGTGCTATTTCTAAAAATAATGTTGATCATTAAAAATATTTATTTATATTCCTCAAATTTTTTATATGGTTTTTTTGTCGTCCACCATAACACCACGGCACACCAATGTGCCACGGCACCCTGGTTGAGAAACGCTGCATTGATACCATGGATATAATTCATAGTGCCGGTGGTAAACATGACTAACAACACGATGATACATGAGAGCAATGGCACAGAAGAGAGAAAGAAAGTACCACAGTGGACATGACATTAATAAATCAACCCTGCCACAAAGATTAACGGGGTAGTAAAACGCAGCGCGCATGCCCCGTGGAAGGAAGGATTGATGGTGAGGGGAGGGGGGGGGGCGTAAATTTTAAATTGTCCGCATCGTGAAATCCCGGGAAGCAAAATATCCTTCTATTAAAAAAAAAGTTCACGTTTCCGACAGCCCATCACAAGAAATGTTATCAAGAGGGTGAGAAAGATACACGTCATGTGGGCTGAAGGGCCCCGCCTAATCGAACCCGGGACGTTTGGCCTTGCGCGGCAAGGCTCTACCAATCATCTATATGTCAGGCTTCTGGGGATAGATGGTGTCCTGTGGCACACAAACCCTTCAGCCGCTAATCTCAGTTTTCTAGGCCGGAGCTGCTACTTTTTTTCATTCAAGTAGCTTCTCATTTGTCTTCACGAGGCCGAGTCTGACCCCGTTCCAGACCCAATGCTTCACAGAAAAATCTAGAAGCGCCGGGGATCGAATTCGGAACCTTTGGATCCAATTAGCCAATAATTCTGACCACTAGACCAAGGAGGCGGTGCCGAAAGTTCATTAATGACATTGTATTTCACTAAATTAGGCACATAACCTGGACATATCAGGTAAAGTACGTGTTTTGTTCGTGAGGGCGCCACCAACTGACGAATGATCCTACCAGGCGAGTCTTATCTTATCGCTCAGCGATCACACAAGACTCGCTCTACACCTATGTCGTGGAAACGCAATGGTAGCTCTGTTATGGAAAGATACGACCACACCCAGAGAAGACTTGGATTAGCGGGTTGCGCCAGCGGTTTAATAAGGTAAGAGCCGTTGTCGAGACTCGATTCCATTAGTCAAAGAGAATGGATTCATAAACTCTATTAATACAATGTTTGACTTATTTTGAATTTCATGAACTTCGCAGTTAGCCTAGAATATAAGCTATAGGTTTGTTAATTTAAGTGGGATATCAAATTATTTCAGGACTATCCGCATATGTATACTAATGGAGAAGGGGGGAGGTAGGTAAAGTGGGAAACAATCTAGGAAAAAATAACTCGGTACATTCAGCAGGGATTAGGAACCCGACCTTTCTTCATCAACATCGGAACCACGTAAAATGATAAAAAATACGCAATGGTGATACAAGCTACCATCTAATAAAAAGCCTAGTTATAAAAAAACTGCACATAGGTATCAATTAGTACGAACACTCCCCGGGCACGGCCCAATAAACACCCACACAACTGCGGTCGAGGCGGAGGAGTAATTAGTCCCCTGTCACTAACTGTGCCGCAACCTGTCACACACCAGTGGTTCGGTGGAAGCTGCACGCACAGCCCGAGTTTTCAATGGACAGAGGCATTTTAAATTACTTTGACAATTTTACCTTTTTATGTGATGGGTTTAATACATGGACCATGATAGTAAATAGGGGGAGGGGGTGTACTTTATACCCTTACACCCACCCCACTCAAAAGTATTACAAGTATTTTTTTTAAATGCTAATCGATGAATGTATGGACTCTATTATGACAAGAGTTATTGATTTCATAAAAAAGTGTTTAATGCATTTAAAATTCTTTTTAAGCTGCAGATTTGTAAAAAAAAAAACTCACAAAACGTCAGAATTATTAATTTACTAAAAGCTTTACTAAAAGCCCTGTGATTTGGACACGTAGGAAAGTTGACTTAAGCAGCTTTTCGCCAAGGTACAACTAATTAATGTATATGCCTATACCTCAGTATGATATGAAGCTGACTATAGGAGATGCAAATGCGAAGATAGGAAAAATAGTCTGTGTGTAAGGCAAATTAGGGCCACGCACTACAAGAAGAAATAAACGATAATGGAGTGAAACTAGCAACTCTTGTAAAGACTAAAATCTAAGAATTATGTGCAGAGTATTTCTGCATAGTAACATCCAGCCAGGTACATGGAGATTGCCAGATGGTAACTATGTCAATCAGAATGATCATGTTTTGGTTGAAATAAGAAGTTATAATTGCTTAGTTCTAGTATAAGATTACCCAGGAATAAGCAGTATTTACAAATAAAGGTACAAAGAAGTGCAATATAGATACTAAACTCTTACACGTAGCAGGTTGCAGCGCTGATTTCTGAAGTCGTCTTGCAGCGCTGCAAGATGATCATGTAATATACCTAAATGATCGGTGCGCGTATCAGAAAGCTGGCAGCGCAAATATCAAACGAGTTTGATATTTTATGATCGGACGACTGCTTTCTGCGCCGTGTAATCGCTTTCTACGCTTCCAACTTGCTTGCTTGGCTAACCGCTGAGAGACTATAGACAAAAGATGCTTGTAGGTGTCTTCATTCATACGTAGGTAATTTCGGAAGTCATCAACATCTAATTCAGGTAAAAATCGTCACAGTATGTGACATAGTGTTCCGTTTTAACACTAAATTTCGACTCCACACACGTTTCTTTCTGCGTTTTACAACACTACGATATTTCAATTTTTGGTAGTACCCGTAGAATATAAGCAGCTCTTCATCTTCTTGTTGTTGACGAGACATCTTAGCACCAACTTAACCAGCAAAACCAAGTGTGGACGATAAAACAACTCCCCCTCCACAGAGCGGCAAGATGACCATTCGTCAGAAAGCAGCTTGTGTGTAGTAGGTAACCCAGATTTGTCAGCTCGCAGCGCTGCAACTTTCTGCGTGTAATGCGGCCTTTAAGTGAGAAAGATAAGCCAGAAGCTTTTGAAGAAAAGGTGGAAAACAGGGTGGACGTACTGCAAGAGGGAATTAGGGTTGAGGGCACTGAGGAGGGCTGGATAGGTTTTAAGAAGAGCATAATGGACGCAATAGAAATGCACCTGAAACATAATTAGAGAAAGGGTATGAGTAACACACGGTACAATGAAACTTATGCGTTGGCTGTACAGAAACTAAGGGAGAGCAGACATAAGAAGGTAAGAAGTAGTAATGATCGGTGCAAAGAAGCGTATAAAAAGGTATCAAGGGAAACTTCATACACTTTAAGGAAAGAAAAAAAGGAAAACTCATAAACGAACAACTGATTAAAACAGAAGATAGAAATAGGAATAACACGAAGGACTTCTAATGGTGCATCAGATTCTTAAAGACGGGTTATGTTCTGAGGGCGGTGATGGTAGAAGATAAAAGTGGGAGCTTAGTAGCAGGAGAATGTGAGAGCTTGACTGTGTGGAAAGATTACTTTGCAGAGTTATTGAACACCGCTGTAAATGTTCAATTGAGCAACCTAATTTCTCAATTTATTTCTACATGGAGTGACGAACTTCACTTCTCATCAGCCACACCTGTGGGCTGTGGCTCCATTTCAAAATATGTTGCCCAGCTCTGTTGTAGATGAATCACACATTTGATTTAAAAAAAATTTCCTCATTACATTCCTGTGCTGGGAAAAATAATTTTAGGCCGAAATATAACACTGGGATATTTACACTTTGAGAGTGTAATAGTCTCAAAACTCAAAGCTAAGGCCATCATATCCTAGCCAAAAAATATTGAAAAAAATTTGCCTTTTGTTTTGAACTGTAATCAGGAAACCATTCAACGTGGAAAAGTAAAAATATGAAATAACATTCAAAAATATACTTTTTTAGACCACTTGAATAGCCTTAAAAAAGGCTGTAACATAAGTATGTTGTGGACTAAGGAAAGGCTAACACACTTTAAGAAGGTACAAGTGTTAAATCAATGATGGTGCATTTGCCAAAGACTAAATAAAAAACAAAATAAATGCTAGAATTTTTTATTACAGCGAGTATTCATAACTAAAATTACTATTCATTGGCCATTTAGTGTAACCAAATATCATCAAGCTAGCTCCATAAAAAGTCAATAATCCCTTCCCTTTGACATGGCAACATCCTTTTAGTAACACTTTTTAACATCAAACTTATTTCTTTGGTTGTTGCTACTTCTACACTCGTGATCCACAAATGTTACACTACCCATAAAGTATTTTGTGTGTTTACATTCATGCAAAGGTGTTGAATTAATTGCAGTGACACCCCAATTATGCAAATATCTTTACCCAGATATCAATAATTTTACCCTAGTGAATTCTCCTCTACCATGCATGGATTTCTAAAACTACATTTGACATGTCTACAAAAAGCTAGTTTCTTGGTTTTATAGTTTTGGCAGGGGTAGTGGTGCAGAATGAATTAATAAACTAACGTCACAGGAAAGTAACCCTTAAAGAACAGAAGTATTACTTCGTTCGGGCGTCTGGATTATGTGCTAGATTATTTAGTGTATTGCTTGCTGTTCACATGCTTACTTAATTACTTACTCTATGGCATTAGGAACTCGAAAGTTCATCGCCGCACTTACAAAAGTACAAAACCTATCCCTACCTTGAGCTAGCTATATCCAGTCAAGCTCATTATAACATATCCCTTTCCTGAGCTAGTTCTATCCAGCCAATCTCATTACAACCTATCTTTATATTGAGCTAGCGCTATTTAGTTAACCTCATTACACGCTATCTCAATCTGGAGCTAGTTTTATCCAGTCCATCTCATTAGTCTAAACCCTATCCCTGTCTTGAGATAGTTCTATCCAGTCTGCCGCATTACACCCTATCCCTGTCTTGAGCTAGTTCTATCCAGTCTGCCTCATTACACCCTATCCCTGTCTTGAGCTAGTTATATCCAGTCTACCTCATTACACCCTATCCCTATCTTGAGCTAGTTATATACAGTCTACCTCATTACACCCTATCTCTATATTAAGCTAGTTCTATCCATTCCACCTCATTCCACCCTATCTCTATATTGAACTAGCACTATCCAGTCCACCTCATTACACCCTATCTCTATATTGAACTAGCACTATCCAGTCCACCTCATTACACCCTATCTCTTTCAGCTCATTTCTATTGTTATCCTCCCATATGTTTCTAGGTCTTCCCAGTGACTTCTTCTCATTGGGTTTGCCAGTCAATACCCTGAACAATGTTCTAGACTACCCCATTCATGCTGCATGTTCTGCACACTCTAGTCTACGGAACTTTATTATCTTAGCATTGTCTTGTGATGAGTATAGGGTATATAACTCATCATTATGTAACTTCCTACACTTCCTAGTAGACTAACCCGTTTTTGCACCTAATATTTCCCTTAGCACCTTGTTTTCAAACACGGTAAGGTAAGAGACCACGTTTAACAACCAGAGAGCAACCGGTAAAATAAATGTTTTGCTTATTCTGAGTTATACATTCCTTGACAGCAGGCGAGATGTCAACAACTTACTAACCGAGTAATAGGATGTATTTTCCAAATTAATTCTTCTTCTAGTTTCCAATCTAATATCGTTATTGCTAGTTAAAATAATTGTGACTAGGTATTTAAACTCATTTACATAGGTAACCGAATTTGTTTATAAATATATATTCAGGTCTAATATAGTCTCCGGGTCACCCAGCTGTACATGGTCGCATGGTCTATACTAGATTTCCGATGATAGGAAGATTGATGTTCGAATCTCGGTCGGGATGGCTTTATACTGAGTGATTTTCCACTCTCCTTCCACCCTTATTCTTAAATAAAAATTAGTGAAATTGTTACAAAAACGTTTAAGCGTACCGGGTAGTGAGATGTGTGCTAAATTAAAACCAAAAAAATTAGTATAATTTTAAAAGAACCGGAACCTTAATAATAATAATAGTAATAATAATAATAATCATCATCATCATCATAATAATAATCGATAATAATGGTAACCTTTAGTTTATTCGAACCAGAATCGAAACCTTTAAAATGTTTGTTTAGAGAACAGATAACAATGTCATTTTGACTGCCTGATTGTGCTATCAGGTAGCTGGGCTGTATGTGCGTCAATCGTGCCGACCAGAAGTAAACTCAAAGAAGGGGAAGTAACGCTCCCCCCCACTCCCTAACTAATGCGCACAAGCCACTAATCACTGAGCCAATACCTGCCTTCTGTCCTGCTGGCTAGTCCAGCCCAAATGCATGACATTTTTCCCTTCCAATACTTCACTGTGAAGTAAGAGGCGAGCTTATATAGCGCTGCTCTTAAGATGGGGTGTTAGTGAGCGCGAATTTAGTGCGCTAATTTTGCAGTTTTTATGGCATAAACATTTTTTTGGCCAAAATAAATCAAATTTTTTCTTCTATAGAAACATATAGTTTAGCTTTCTGCACGTGCTAATCTCAACAGTTTTTGAATATCTGGCATGAGCATGGTGGCTTTGGTGACAAACTTTTTATATGCAGAGAAAAAGTTGTCACTAAATTCCAGGATACCCTTGGCAGATATTCAAGAACTGTTGAGATTAGCATGTGCGGAAAACTAAACAATATGTTTCTATAGAAGAAATATTTGATTTATTTTTGGCCAAAAATGTTTATGCTATAAAAACTGCAAAAATACTTCCCTAAACTCACGCTCACTAGCACCCCATCTTAAGGTATAGCTCGAGAAGCTGAATAAGCTACAATATTTTTAGTTCGATGTTTATCTATCGACTGGAGCTATGATTTAGAGAGTAGATGTGGAATGGAAAAACCACACTGACTAATCAAATTTAGAAAAGTAATTCTAGGATACCCAACTGAGATTTAAATTTTAACCTCTTCGCCACCCACGCCTTATACGTTGTGACCACAAGAACGGATTAGTGTGTAGTGGCCGAACAAAAAAAGTGTTGAAATGTTGCTTTTATCTGTAGTGTTTTCTACAATCTCACCTGAAAGAGTTCTAAAGTCTGTTTGTTCTAGGGGAACAGGCGAGAGGGGTAAGGGGACCCCCCTTTTACCCGCAATCCTCACATTGTACCAGGCACTAGCGGGCTCTTTTTGTTTATCTAGCTCTGCCCTAGGGGTTAAGTGCATATATCATAAAACTACCGCCGCCACCCCTCCAAATAAAAGTGGCAATAAAACAAGAGGAGCGGGTTGCCCCCCTGCTCATTTCTCCTACTCTCAGAGCTACCCTCCTGTGACGTCATTACAACCCTGCTCGGGAGGGGGCTCATGTTTAACTGAACCACCGGTTACACCGCCACCGTACACCGGGCTCAATAAGATTTCACGTGAGATTTTTTTTTAGCACTGCGTTTTACTATCCGTTCGGGTTATACGTTTATCTACTAATCACGCTAATGGTTTTAGGGATAAGGAAGGTTATATTTAGAGAACATGTACCCGCATTTGCGTGCAGGGAGTGTGGAAAACTATTTTGGAAAACACTCTCAGTACACCCGACCGAGATTCAATCTTCAATCTCTCCGTCATCGGCAATCTAGTTTACTGCGAGAGAAGCGCCTTAGACCATGCGGCCACCGAGGCGGTGGAGGATTTTTATTATTATTAGTAGTAGTAGCAGTAGTAGCAGCATTAATAGTAGTAGTCGTCGTAGTATAGTATTAGTAGTAGTATAGAAGTAGTAGTAGTAGTATTAGTGCTTAACGTAATTTTTTAAGAATCAACTGATTCGAAATCACACGTTTTACAAACTAACTTGACTCGTGAAAATACACCTCTTCTAAATACCCATAGGTGGTCATGGGGACCAAGTGTCAGGCTTACACACTCTGGTTTGCCGATGACAAGGAGGCTGCTGTTCAAATTTTGGCCTGGAATATTAGCGAGGTGTTTCCTAAATGACATCCCACTATTCCAAAACAATAATATGGTTACTATTCTTCTAAATTCTACCCTACTCGTACCTACCCCAGTAGCGTAGTTAAAATGCTTATAGCCCGGATGGGTAAATGTTGGACATGGTGGACAAACAAATGTTAAAAAGGGAGCTCAATTAATTATTAATATTTAGGCCATACCTTATGGTTATTGCATTGCTATTAAATTTCTCTTTTATAAATTTTGACCAATTAAATAGGTAATTATTAATAATTGAGTCTAAAATGAGAGAGATAGAATCGTTATAGCCGATTTTGAGAAAATTGAATTTTTGCTCTTTTCATCCTTTAGTAAACTGCTATTAATTTTAGGGTTAGACAGACGGCGTTGCTAAAACCACTTTATGGGGTTTAGGGGGTCATGAAACGTCGACATCCATCAACATCTCGGGCTAGATTTTTTTTACGGTCGCAAACTTTACCTTTAGTGTTCGAAAAGTTAAAATATATATATATATATATGCGTATAGCTTGAAATTTATTAATTTTATAAAAATATTTTTCGAATAAAATATTTGTATTATAAAGAGATCTACATATTTACAATGATAAGTAATTTCATATCTCAAATAGTTTCGGATATATGATAAAAAGTGAGAATTTACGCATCAAACCGGAGCCCTTAAAGTAATTTTGTCGAAATATTGAGAGTAGCTATTTTGTTTATGAATATTTATAAATGTTTTGAAATGAAATTTAATCAAAATCGTTAGAGCCGATTTTGAGAAAATCTACTTTTTCTCTTTTCGCTCTTCAGTAAACTACCCTTAATTTTAGGATTAGATATCCAATTCCAAAAAACGCTCGGGGAAACCCTATGAAAACCCTAGATACCAAGTTTTAGCCCTATCGGTAAAATAGTTTAGGCTCTAGTCGGAGGTACAAGCAGACAGACAGACGGAAATTCAAAAACAATTTTTTCAGATTTGGGGGGTAGGAGGGTCATGAAACGTAGAAGTTCATCAAAATCTCGAGTTCAATTTTTTTAACGATCACAATACTTTCTCTACCTGTAAGATAGCGAGAAAGTAAAAATATATATAGTCTATGATCAAAGTAGCTCAAATCATGTTTATATCCAGTTCAGCATTAAAATGAGATTTAGCATAAAAATAGCACGTCATAAACATCCTAAATTTAGTTATAACTTATAAGTGACTAAAATCGAGAGTTGAATGTATTCCGTAGTAAACATGACTGCCGATGATGGGAGGATCGATGTTCGAATCTCAGCCGGGTGTAGTGAGGGTGGTTTTTCCACAATTGTTTTCCACTATCCCTCCAAGCAAATGCGGGTATACTTCCTCTAAATATAGCCTTCCAACTCCCTAAAACTACAAGCGTATAAACCAAACGGGTAGTGAGAGGCGGTGCTAAAAATATGTATTCGACTAAAACACAATAAATCCTTATCTATTTCATGTACTAGTTGCTAGAAAACTTGTGATTCCATTTTAATTTATTGTCAGGTAACATCTGTCTAGGTGACCTGGTGGTCTAGGGGTAAGGTGTCGGGCTTCTGTGCTGGGAGAGTCCGGGGTTCAAACCTTGGTCCCGGCACAGATTTATCTAAATGCCAAACCCTTCCTTCACCTCTGACAAGACGTGTATTAATCACAACTTGTGAATGTGA